>PVIC010000435.1:0-124519 GCA_004025085.1 Thryonomys swinderianus
ACCACTGAGCTAACCCTCCGGCCCTGCTAAGTGTTTTATGTTGTGTGAAAGGACTATTGAGTAACTCCTGCCTGCATACTCTGGCCTCTCAGTGTCCGTCTGTCTTAACAGCTACAGTGGCAGCACATTGACATCACATAGTAGAGAGTCCACTGGCCTTCATTCCAGACAGTTTAACCCAACAGGACAACTCATTACTCAGGGCTTGAGGTTCAGAATCTCTAGGAAACTCCAAGCAAACTCACTATCCTCTTTTAGCAAGGACATTAAGAGCAGGAAGGATCAAAACAAAAGCTAAAATAAATTGATTTCTAGTGGAGTGTCATGGGAGGGGCTTCTGACTATTACCTCACTGGTTTTTAAATCAGTTTATGGTAATTTTTCTTACTATTCCCATTTGAAAGAACAAAAACACAGGTTCGAAATTGTATCTTTGCATAGACGGGCTTTTCTATTTACCATGGATTGGCACTTAGACTAGAATCAGCTCTTCTCGACTCTCAACTTTAGCTCTGAAAAAATTCTTGGTTTTGCGGCTTTCTTGTTGATGACCAAATGTGACCCCTTAATTTCAGAAGGAAAAAATGATATTCATAAAGGGAGATGGTGGAAATGGCCTAAAGACATGTTGATGTATTGGCTACTGAGTTTAAAACCTGGACCTCTTAGCAAAAATGACTCTTAATAAATTTTAAAGTTTATACAGATCCAGTCACCTTCTCGGAGGAACAATCTTGCTCAAAGTGCTGTCTACCAGCTCCAGTAGTACACAGAGAGCATTACTCTCCAAATGCTAAGTATCGCTGAGCTAATCTATAGTTTGATTTTTGAAAAACAATGTACACTACCACAACAAAACCTCAAAGCAGCATGGCTGTTACTAACCTCTTGGATCAGTTTAAAGCATCTCTTCTCACTGAAAGAGACTCCAGCTGATTTTCTTTGTCACACCATCTTTCTGTGTTGCCTTAAGTATCAGTCACCATGTCTGGCTATTATTCTGCTTCGTTAAACACATATCCTTTCATGCATACATTCAGCAGTAATTATTTTAGTCAATTATTTTTATTTGGGATTTATAAAACATAAAAGTAATCATTTAAGCTACTTTAAGCAACGGATTCAGTTGTATTAACAGCAATCGCATTGTTGTACATCCTCCACTACCCACCATCTCCAACTCTTTCAACTTG
Source organism: Thryonomys swinderianus (assembly GCA_004025085.1). Classification (NCBI taxonomy): domain Eukaryota; kingdom Metazoa; phylum Chordata; class Mammalia; order Rodentia; family Thryonomyidae; genus Thryonomys; species Thryonomys swinderianus. Next base: position 1,194 of record PVIC010000435.1, read on the forward strand.
TGAGACTCTAGACTCATCAAGTTATACCTCCCCATGTTTCTGCCTCTCAACTCCTATAGCAAGCATTCTACTTCCTGTATCTGAATTTCTGTACTCTAGTGGAGTCATAGGAGTGCAATCATGTGGAATTTGTCTTCTTGTGACTGGTTTATGTCATCTAACATCATGTTCTCATGGCCCATTCACAATGCCCTGTGAAAAATGGTGTTTCTCTTGTTGAAGGCTGAGTCATCGTTCATTGTCTGTGTGGACTGCACTTTTTAATCCAATCATCTGTTAGTGGACACTAACAGATGTTATTCATCTGTTAGAAGATCACTTTCATATCAGGCTAGTGTGAATAATGCTACGATGGGCGTAGGTGAACCCTGTTTCCACTCTACTGGGTGTCTTCTAAAAGTGAAATTACCAGATCAACTGACAATTCTGTTTTCTCTTCTCTGGGGAGAAACCATTACACTGTTTTTCATAATTTTGCTCCACTGAGATAGAGTAATCAGCCAGGAGCTCTTCAGATAACAGGTTAGCAGAAAAAAACCGGAAAAGGAGGCACACACACAGTAGCAGCAGAGAAGACTGTGGTGTATGTGTTGGGAGGATGGCCACACATCTCAGGAGCTTGAGTGAGCCTGGGCCTTGGCAGGGGCAGAAAGGTGGGCTTGCTGGAGGTGGTGGGAATGGAAATAAATCACAAGCTCACAATGAAGAAAAATGAGGACTTTTCATCTTACAGGAGAGAAGACTCAAGACTAGACTGTTGCCTTCAAGTCCCTGCAGAACCATTAGGTAGAAGACAGAGCAGATGTCTTCCACATTACCCAACATGGAAAAGAGCTGGACTTCAGATCGATGTAAGAACGTGATTACCAAAACTCAGAGCTGTCCAGCAGAAGAAGAGCCTGTCAAAAGACACAGAGTCCCAAGTCGCATTTCCAAGAGCAGATTATCAGAGGGTGCAGGGAAGACTCTCTCAGTAGTTAGGGTAGAATTGATGTTTCCTTAGGCCTCTGCCAAACTGTGGTTTCAATTATTCTAACACTGTTTTCATTAATGGATGTCTGACAGTCTGAATTTATTCCTGTGCTTTTTTTCTCTAAGTTAGCTCTTTTACAAAGACACAAAAAGGCAGGTATATTATAAATCAGTAATACATACATTCATATACACAGAAATATCAGAATGCATTTTTGTGTGACACACAATCACAGCTAAAATTGAAGAAACTGACTTTGTACTACACTCTCTTCTCTGAACTATTTTTATTCATCTAATCTTTACCTCATCCTTATGACTTGCACATTACCATCCAATGCAGCTCCCAGATTTGACACCTGTGGTAATGGAGCTAAGGAACTTGTCCAAAGTCAAGGCTGATTGAGCCGGTATTTGAACATAGGCTCCAGTGGCTGTTTAACCTTACACTGTGCAACTTTCTGGGTCAAGACACTTTTAGGAATGGTTGCTATATATTGTTATCTCGTTAATTCTCTTCACAGCCCTGTGAGGCATATATTACAATTTTGTAATTGGACCACTGGGGAAATGCAAGACCGGGGATGTCTACTAGCATGTTTGCATGCCAGAAATTAAAGTCATACCTATCCTACTCTAAACCAATATCATCCACCCACCCCAACGCTCATGCAGACAGTCTAGCATTTTAAGAAAAGGAAGAGCATTTTTGTTTGCTGTTATCTCATGGCAGCAGATTAAAAGACAGAAAATGACACATATTAATTTCAGACAGATGTTGTTTTAACTCACCCTGCTCTCGTACTCCAACCTGCCCAGACAAATACATTGTTTGGAAGTTTTGACGAAGTGCAATTTGCTGTCTTTTTCTTCTCCCTAATGCATCACACACAGAGCATTGAAGAGGGCTTGGTCATAAAATGGAATTGTTTTATTTTTAATGCTTATTGCTAAAGAGGACCCCGTTGAAAATCAAACACATGGGTCTCATGATTTTAATCAGGAGGAAACTTGCTAATAGATTTTTTTTAACTTTAAATTTAACAACTTAACAACTTGGCAATTTAATTAACTTTTTAAACACAACATAAACCAGCCCGTGGGACTTTCTGCCACCGTAGTTAATCGTGGCAAATAGCCTAAGAAGTGGCAAGAAAAACAGATGAGACACCTTTATGGTGGAAGAGACACCATCTGTAGCTACCAGCTAGAATATTTTGTCACAATCCATCTCCAGGAAGTGTAACTCAAGACTTGGAAATGGCTCTCTGTTGGCTTTTCTTTGAAAGCTTAACAATGGGAATACCTCAACCATTGGGGGAAAGATAATACTGTAATTCCATAGTAGGAGAGTTTATTTGGTCTGGTGAATTCTAGGGAGGACATCCTCATTTTCTAGGTAATTAATTAATCCCACAGACACATGTAGCCAGTATTTACTTCTGGAGTAATTTCAAGGAAGAAACAGACAATGTCTATCTTCTAAAGTCCTTCCAGTCAAAGAAAAGATGTGCATTGATCTGTGTCCACAAATATTACATTTGTTCTTTCTTACTGAGGATTGTTACTGTCTCATTCTCTGCCAGGAGATACACATCTGGATTACTTATTTATTTATTGTGGTGCTAAAGATAGAATGTAAGGCCTTCACACTAAGCTACATTCTCAGTCCTTCTTAAATGTTTAAATTCTGACACAGGGTCTCACTAAGTCTCTACATTGCCCAGGCAGGGCTTGAACTTTAATCTTCCTCCCTCAACCTCCTGGAGTACTGGGAATATAGGCACAGCTCCCTCCATGTCCCGTGTGCCTGAGTTATTATCTCATTGAATCCATGTAGGTGTTATTAGTTATCAGTCACCTGTGAGGAAAGAAAGTAGAGTGAGGTCCTACAAATCTATTGCGGTCCCAGAACAAAGTTATCTGATAGCATTTAAATATAGGTTAATGGGTCTGAATTAATGTTGTCAATATTTGCCTAATCTGAGTTACTTACATGGTGCAACAGCCTCTTGTGTGTAGGGGTGTGTGTGTGTGTGTGTGTGTGTGTGTTTGTGTGTATGTGTGAATGTGTGCACGCATGTGTGTGTTACTGGGGTTGGAACCCAACTCTCCAGAGTTGCTTCTTATACCCTACTGTATATCATCCAAATTTGTATTTATTTTCTTCTTAATGTAATTTAACCCCATTTTTAGCAGGTTGATGTCTTGATTTAGACAAGGTCACATGGCTAATTACAATTGGTCTGGGATATAAATTGATTATCTCCTCAACTCAGATTCTGGAGATAGAAATTTGTGAGCAAAAATAATTATTGTAAAAATCTTATAAAATATCTAAGGAGCTTAATTATTTCTATATATCAACTGTTTTTCCACCTTTCTACTGTTTTTTGTAGGTATTGCAAGGAAAGTAAAACAAAGCTAAAGGGCTATGGTGGAAGTCTAAGAGGAAAAGCTGCCTTACACAGTCTAATTTTCTAAGAGTTACACAGAATTAGGAATAGAGACATTAAATGTAATGTCCTAGAATCCTCCAGGTAAACTCCAGCTCTGTCCAACTGCAGACCAATGGCCTGAATTACCTCTTGTGGCAAAGTTACTATTTCTGATCGTCACTTGTTGCATATCAACTCCCTTATTTAGCACCTAGTAGCATCAGCCTTCGCTGATTGACAGCTTCCTAGACAGCATGGATCAAATTTACCAAGAACAGAAACAGGTTTGATTTTCTTAAGAGTTTCTGGAGAAGCCTTGGGTGGGGGAGCGCCTTTGTAATCCTAGCACTACGGAGACTGAGGCAGGACATCCACAGCAAGTTTCAGGCCAATTTGAGCTATAAAGTGAGACCTTCTCTCAAAACAATACAACAAAGTAAGAGATGCTGGGGAATCTCTTGTGGTGAACAAAGGTTACATTTCTTATTCTGCCAACTAAAAATAACATGGCTTAGCTGAGGCTTTATGGTACTTGTCCTTTTATAAGAGTCAAGTACTTAATTTTTAAATTTTCCTTAAAGGGAAGTTTTTTCCCTTTTTGTGGTAGAACCGAAAATTAGAAGTGTAGATCTACACCTCCAGCCCTTTGTATGTTATGTTGAGACGAGATCTTTGCAAATTGCCTAGGCTGGTCTCAGACTTCTAATCTCAGGAGGTATGCTCACCCTCCTGAATACCTGCGATTACAGTCATGCGAGACTCCACCTACCTAGAAATCAAGGTTAATATTAATGCTCTAAGAGATCTTGTCTGAAATGGTGGGAACAAGTGATCAGAAATGGTGTCTGCCTGGATTTAGTCCAAGGATCTCAGCTTTCTTTTGTTTGATTTCTTCAGTTTCCAAGTAAATTAATTATGTTGTTATTGTTAAATCAGTATTCCATGGCTGAAATAATAAAGTTTGATGAGGATCCCTGTCAAAGGGCAAATTTACAACAATTTAAAGATCTTAATTGGCTTAACTTTGATTCTAGAATCAGGCACCATTTGATTCCATAAAGTAGAATCAGAGCTCCAATAAGCAAAGCAGAGGAAGTTGATTTCATAGACTGAAAACTTTGGGGAAAGCAAAAACAAAACACAGAAAGCAAATCGGTCATTTCTAAGTTTGCTTCCCTGTGAGGCAGAGCCAAGGAGACAGAAAAATGGAAATCTCTCTAATAGTATTAATATCAGGATGCTTGAGATTGCACTTTGTGATTCATGATAACATAGGGAAGATTTCGTGATCATTCCAGTGGGTCCAATGGGAAAGGTGGTGCCTCTCTTTCTGACTTCTTTAAGCATCAGATAAGCAGGCACCTAGTTTCAGCTTGGTGACCTGTAGTTTCGGCATGAATGACTCCGTTTTGGTTTTTAGCTTGGTCTATTGGGGCTAGTGCATGGATTTAGTCCAAAACAATGGGCTCTTGTACTTTGTATTTAACACCTCGTGTCTGATTCCTTAATATCAAAGGAGTGGAAACTTACAGTCAAAGAGAGGGAAGCTGACTGACTCATCATTTTGCTCAATATAGTGCCAGGCAAAGTCTGGGCTGTCCTGAAGGTTGGGTGTACATTCCTCCATGGGGCCATAATGATACCACAGTGGTGGCTACTTCAAGACAGAGAGGAAATAGCCAGGTGCTTCCTCTTGCAGGTCTTGTTATTCTTTGACAGCGAGTCGATTTTGTGGGCAAAATGAGAGGTTGTTCTTGATGGTCTCTGAGGTCCCACATGGCTCTAACATTCAGCAAGGCTCTCTCTGAACTTTTCTTATATTCCCCTGTGGTGCTGAGATGTAAGGCAATGTGCTATAGTATGTATGAGCAAAACTTTCAAAGTCTTACTGGATCCTAAATAGACTCATTTAATCTACATGGGGATTTGAATCTTCACATAAGACATTTTCCTTAATTAAGCCACATCTCAACATGAAAAAGTCATGTTCATACAAACTCAAGGATCAGATTTACAACTGCCTAGCACCTAGAGTCTCAATTAGCTATATCCCGAGTCTTGCTGAGAAAAGGTCACCGGAGTTTTCAGTCTTTTAGTTACTATAAGCCAGCCAGCCTGATCATGATCAAGTATTTGAAAAGAGAGCCAGTTTACCGAAGAGCCTCATACAGAGAGTAGGATGTACTCCTTGCTCACATAGGTGTACTAAGGACTCTATGCTACCTCTACATTCAACATAGGCACAACACTGATAATGGAGACAGGCTTGCTTTCTGTCCTTTTGAATCTGTACTTGAATGAGGTTTTGGGAGATTGGACGTCAGTGGAAGGAACCACCCTGGTCATCTGGAAGGATCAGAGGGGAAATTTTGTTGCATGGTGCCTGGCCTTTCCTTTATTCTGAGCATCTGTTCTTTGCTCATTCTCTTACGGTTCCTTGTAGCCTCAGTGTTTTTATTTTATTTTATTTTATTTTACTTTACTTTACTTTTTCTGGGTGAAATTCAGGACCTCATTCATGATAGGCAAGAATGATACCACAAAACTATATCCAAGCCCAATTTTTGTTAATTTTGGGGACAGGGATCCTGTCTTAGTCACTTTCTCACTACTGAGACAAAATATCGCCGCCCACCACTTAATGATGGAAGGGTTCATTTTAGCTCACAGTTCAATCCATGGTCAGCAGGATCAGTGTAGAAATGACACAGTGTAAGAGCCTGCTCTGGAGGAAGCAGAGAGAGGAGGAGCTAGGGAGGGAGATAGACTCTTTTAGCCACATCCCCTGCAAGCCACATCCAATCAGGCTCTGCCTCCCTACTGCAAATTGGCTACAGTGTTGGTATAATCCAATTAACTTCCAGGAACCCCACCTCTGAACACAGAAGGACTTGAAAGGACATTCCAGATCTCAACCATACAACTTTTTTCTGTGTTTCCCAGGTAGGCCTTGAACTTCTTGGGTTAAATGACCCCTACACTTCAGCCTCCTGAGTGCTGGAACTGCATGCCACTGCACATGGCTGTGCAATAAAGAGCATAATAAAATAGAAATGAAGTTGATAGGGGGTCATAAAGAGCATATATAAATAATAAATATAAATAAAGTTGATAAAGTTTAATGAAATAGAAAAGGTCTTATGTGAACATTCAAATCCCTGTGTAGATTAAATGAGTCTATTTAGTATCCACTAAGACTTTTGTCTTAGTGGACTAGAGAGGAGAAGGGAAGGGAGGGGAAGGGAAAAAAGGGAAGGGAAGGGACGGGAGGGGAGGGGATGGGAGGGGAGGGGAGGGGGAGGGGAAGGGAGAGAAAAGAAAGCAATCAATGTTTAAATGTGCTTTCTTTAAAAAACAATGAGCCACACTTCTGAGTTACACTCATATTTGGAGTTCAAAACAGAAAACTACAAAGCAAATTTGATAAAATTGTTGAGATTCGAGTAAATGTTTCTTCAATGCAGAAGATGTAATTTCTTAAAAGTTTGTCTAATGTAGGAAAATGCATTATGAAAACATTAGGAAATTCAAATCATTATTGTTTTAAATTACTTTTCACATTCTACATGATGTCATTTGACTGTTGAAAGAGACAAAGAAGCTCTTAGCATAAATGCATCCCATACTCACTTCTTCAGTTTCCAAATATTCAATTATATTTTTATTTATATTGTATGCTTTGGGACATTTACACTTTTTTCTGTGACCCTGATTTTCACAAATATCGAAGGCCAGCACTATAAAGAAAATAGGGGATCATAAAGAGAATATATAAATAATAAATATAAATATAAAGAGTTGATAAAGTATAATAAAATAGAAAACATCTTATGTGAACATTCAAATCCCTGTGTAGATTAAACGAGTCTATTTAGGATCCACTAAGACTTTTGTCTTAGTGGACTAAAAGGAGGAGAAGGGAAGGGAGGGGAAAACAGTAGGAATCTTCATTCCCAAATTCTTCTGCTCCTCTTATAGAGGCTGTGAAACCCGTGCAAGTGAGCAGACCTGGGATCTTGCTAAGCACATGTTCTGCCTTAGACCTGCAGGGGGACTGTTTTTCTCACTGTTTCTACAGGTGATGGCCCAAACCATGATTTTAGCAGTGAGTATTAATTGTCTTTATAGAGCTGCCTCCTCTGAATCTTTCATGTAGACTTTCTAGGTTCTGCTTTTAGAACACACTAATTTCTTTGGATGGAAATATTTCTGAATCACCTCTATCTATGTACTCATCCATATTCTTCTAGCATTAAAGAAGATTTTGTAGAAACAAGAGAAGAGAATTTTATTCTTTCTAAATAATTGTCTAGCTGATGATTTGAATTGTTTTTTTTAAAAAAGTCTTTAATGTAACGAAGCTACACCTTTCATAATGGTTTATTTCATGTTTTGTTAAATGCCATGTCCTGTTGTTATATCGATTAAATTATATTTTGTAGTTTTGCATTTTGCAAACATCTTCTTGTGTTATATCTTTGAAGATTTTCATTTTTCCTTTTCCATTGGTCAATTATTTTTCTATAGGAGCATTCATTTCCCACATTTGTCTTCTTTTTGACTGCTTGAGTGAATATTTTAAATTTTTACCTGAAGTCACTGGGTCTAAGCCAAGCTTTTCCTTAGTATAAGTAGTTATTCTTTGATATTATCACTTCAATTTCTTACTGGTCCTCATTTTTCCCTTGAACTTGCTACTTCTCATTTATATTTGTATTTTTATTTTATTATGCTTGAGTTATCATTTAATTTTTTAATGTGGCTACTGGTTGAACAGATCTGTAATTTCTTCTTTGTTGTTGTATTAGGTATCCTTGCAAATTGGGCCCATTTTCTCTATAATTTCTATGTATGTATGTAGGTAGGTAGACAGGTAGGTAGGTAGGTAGGTAGGTAGGTAGGTAGGTAGGTAGGTAGGCAGGTAGGTAGGCAGGTAGGTAGGTAGGTATTTTGAGACAGGGTCTCTCTTTGCAGTTCAGGCTGGTCCTGAGCTCACTATGTAGCCCAGGGAAGCCTTGAACTCAGCAATCCTTCTGCCTCTGCCTCTCGAATGCTGGGATTATAGGCATGAGGCACCACAACTGGCATTGTGGTGTGTGGTATTGATTGCTGGTGGGCATGAGTCACCACACCCAGCATTGTGGTATGTGGTTATGGGGGATTGAACTCAGGACTTTGCACTCGCCAGGCAGGCCCCGGAGCCACTGAGCTAAATCTCTGGCCCAATTTGTGTTTAATTTTTGATTAGTTGATGCCAGTTTTAAATCCCAACCTCTTAGCATTATTATACAATTGTTTCTTCATTTCCCTTTTGCTCAGGCAGATCTACTAGATCTTTTTGCTCTCATAGCATAAGAGATGTATCTTCACTCCTCTGTAACCAGGTGAGTTACTGCATAGTTTGAGGACTGAATATTATATATTGTATCTCCTTTTCCCTGAAGCCTGAATCAAGTACTAGAGCAAGGGGTTCCCATGAAGAAAGAAGGTAGAAAAATGTGAAACAGTGATCTTCAGTGCCTACAGGTTTTGTGAAATGCCCCAACTCACTCCTTCAGAGTCCAGACTGTGTCCTTTTCCCTATAAAGATACATCCACATTTATTCCCATTCTGAATTCAGTTTTCCTTAAAAAGAAAAAATGGTCACACTCATTGTAGTGCTACTTCTGTGTTGCTTGTCTCTTCCCAGAAACAATTTCCTTCACAACATTATTCATGGGAGTCAGACGCCGAAACAACCTAAATGTCTGCTGATGGATTAATGGATGCAGAAAAATGTGCACACACAATGAAACGTTACTCAGTCTTAAACAAAAGGATATCCTGCTGCACACGAAAACAAAGGTGAATCTGGAGAACATTATTGCTAAGTGCAATAAGCCAGTCACAGAAGAATGAATAATGTAAGACCCCACTTATGGAGGCATCTAAAGTTGGCAAGTGGAGGCAGGCCCTGATTAGAATGGAGTCCAGGGGTTGGAAAGAACGAATGAAGAGGCGCACCAGACACAAAGCTTCAGTTCTAGCAGGGCCTTGGGGATCTGCTGTGCAGCCCTGTGCCTGTGGTTGACTACACTGTATTGGGCCCCGCAGCTTTGAAGAACTAAGTCTCATATTTAGCACTCTTACTTCACTCTGAAAAGAAAGGCGGAGGAGTAGCAGCAAAACTCGGTGATGGTGAATATGTTTGTTACTGTGATTACAGTGGTGGCTTAATAGGTGTGTGTATGTGTTCACACTCATTCATTTGAACGCAGTAAATTCATGCAGTTTCTTCTATAGCAATTATACCTCAGTGATGGTCTTCAGACTAATGAGTGTTGGTGAAGGAAAACAGTAATAGCAGAGCTAAGACTGGAATGCAGGGCAGGATGATGCCACTGGCCAGTCCATCCACTGCAACACGAGCTTTGCTCCACGGCAATTAGCTTCTCTGTCATATAGTGAGTGACCCAAAGGCCAGATACAGAGCAATAATAGATGATTTTCCTACCCTGTACCATTTTAAAAAGAGGATTGTTAACAATAAAGTGAGGAGATTTCACACGGCAATGTGGATTTCAGTATGTCCTACAGATGTTCTAGTAACGTAGTCTCTGCAGCCTTCATGGTGACAGCTGATTGTCACTGGGGTACGGTTGTCTCTTCCACATGGCACTTGTATCTGAAAGTCCCCCTAATCCTCTTCTGCTACCACAAATTTGTGTATAGGCCTGGCCCCGAGAGACATCTGAGTGTCTCCCTAACCTAAAGGAGCCTGACCCAAGCCTCCCTCCTTCCCAGATGACCACTAAGCCCCCAGGAAGTCCCAGTCCTGCTTTGAACACAGCCCCGAGGGGCCTCCCTGCCATCAAGCACTGTCCCTGAGGGCACCTTGGCCTCTCCTTAGCATCCTCTGTGAGTGTTGCTTTGTTCAGCCCTCGCACGCTCAGCACAGCCAATGATCTCGGATGATGATTTGCAGATCCTGCAAGAGCAGCCCGAGCAGAGGCTCCCGTCTCCAAGGACTGCAGAAGGAGAAGCCGATGCCTGAAATGTGCTAGGGTTGTTTCCACCCCAGAGAGGTGGAGTTAATGAGCGCCGAGTGGGCCCGTCCTCGGGGTCTATCAGGGGGCTCCTCGTGAGGAAGGAGGCACCAGGCTGCCTCCCATGGAACCCGATGGACCCTCCAAAGGATTCACTCCAGAGGAGCAGTGGACAGGAGTTGTCACCTGCATTGTCACTCTGGGGAAACGGGCTCCATTTCCAGCTTTCCGCTCGGCCACGGGGGGCTGTGGGCCATGAGCACACTCAGTCTGGCTGGGAGCAACCTTGTCTCCCTGGAATTTGCAGCTGAAGGTGTTTGCATTTCACTGTGCACAGAAATGCACTGGGGAGCTTTTTAATTATTGAGTCTCCCAGGTTTAGCTTGATGAAAGCCTGTAGTGGAGCCTGGGAATTTTACAAACCTGTGTTTGAGATGGATATACCAGAGTTTGAGGGGAAAAATCAATACAGAAATTTCAAGAGAAGGCAAAACTATAATGTTAGAAAGCAAGTCCATCACTGCCTGTGGCCAGGGGTGTATTCAGAGGTTGAGTGCAAACAGGCATAAGGCATCTTTCTGTGGTCATGACACCAGATTCCAGCCATCACGGCAGAATTGGATGCTTTAAAATTCACCAGGCTGGGTGATTAGGATGAATGGGCATTGTGTTATATACATTAAACTTCAATAGATTATTGCACACAAAGACACACACACACACACACACACACACACTGGAGCAGTGACCGTGTATTGAGAGAGCAACACAGAAGAGTCATGAATGGTGGTGACAGTAGCCCTAAGGAAAAGAATAGCAGTCACTGAGCTAAGTCTATGGACCAGCCACCGAGCTGAGTTCTTTCGTGTACTTGTCTCTCCTATGTGGCTACCATCATCTGCACCTTGCAAGTAGGGAAGTGGATGCCTGAGTGTCTCGGGGATATCTTCATGTCACCATAGCCTGGGACTTGAACACCTGGCTAATTGATAAGTAAATTAAATGACTCTGTTACATGATAACTAGACTCCAAAGCAAGTCTAACATCACAGCTCTCAACTCTGTAAACTCTAGCATCTGCCTTGGACGCTCTAACCCTGGTTTTCACACCACACCTACAGACTGAAGATCTAGCTCAGAAGGCTCTCAGAAGAAACAAATAAGAAATGGAAACCCCAGTATAATTGCAGGGATCTCTAGTAACTGGAGGTACGGTTAAACTAGAAGATATGTCTCCTCTAACAGAGGATTTGAAGCAATTAAAAATTATCACTAATATTGGCATGCTTGATTTTATTAACAATCATCTGAGCACTCACCTCTACAAAGGCCCAGGACACTCACAGACTCTGATCTCACACAAACAATAGGACTCAGTCCTCCTCGCTGAAACAACAGGAATGTGACCGACTAATTATAATATAATGTCTGGACACCTCACAAAGTATAGCTGGTGACTCCACTGGCACTCCCCAAAAGGTGGTGCAGAAACAGAGATCATGACTACATGCAGAGATGGGGCGAGACTGCAGAAGGCAGCAGATGTTCGACTCTCCCCTTCCATTGTTTAGTGTTCCCAGCATCTACTCAAATCACTGAGCACATCAAAGAAAATGTTTGCAGTTTCACAGACTTGTAGAAATCTTGCTTTTCTCTCTTCTAGCTACCTGACTGAAGGATCGTGGCTCTCTCTGCACTGTCATTTTCTTCCTACACATCCCTAAGGCTCCATTGGCAGAGTGGAATCCTCCAAGTGGAAACACACCACTGACTTCTGGGAAGTCACCACTACCATTTACTGACTCCTCATTGACTTCCGGAAGCTGGCACGCAAATACAGCTACTTGGGGACACTGGGATCTAGCATTGGGCCTCTGCATGGAACATCCTCTCCATATCCCCTGTTGAGATAAAGCAGCCAGTCGTGAAAAGCTGAGCTCCTACCTGGAGTCTGATTTCACATTCCTACTTCATCTAGCAAAGTCAGTATTTCCAAATGATTATAATGCTGGTGGGCAGGGATGTTTAATTGGTCCCCTTTTGTTTATAAACTCTCCGAAATGCATGGCTTCCAGCTAAAAGAGAGTCGCACATTTTCTCTCCTTGAATGTTTCAGTTCAGGGGAAGAACTGGTGGAAGGTGAAGACAAGTAGGTGCTACAAGGATCATTAGGGCACACAGGAGATGAAGAAGCTCAGGGGCCACATTGCTTCCACTGTAAAGTGCAAGTTCAGGCAGCAACTTTGCAAATGGTTCTCCTGTTTTTAATGATGACTCTGCAATTCTTCCAACCTGACTGAAGGTAGATCAGGGGTGTCAGGCACACAGGCCAGGCTGGATCTTTCAGTTTTCTAAAGCATGGACTTAAAAGGGGTGTGCTCTCATGGTCACTAGAGAGAGTGATACAGATAGGCATCTTTCAAATGTCTCAGCCTCAAATCTCACTAAATGAGAAAGGGGCTCTACTTACCCGGGCATGTGATCACTTATAACACGTGTACAGAAGTTACCTGATCATTCAGTGGATGCTCTTCCAATTGCTTTAATGCACCCAAAAATGGTAATGCCACTGTGAATTGTTAAATACTTCAGCTATTTAGCTCAGCAGCCTTCCTTGTTTAAGTTTTCCCCATTTAGCATGTGAGATTTGTAACCAAGTAAATCTAATTCTGAAGTAGGCTGGTGATGTTAAACCATCTCTGAGAGACCTGGGTCCACCTTTTATGCAGGGAACATTATTGATAGCTACATGGATTCTGCTTATGAAGCCAGATGCCACGGAATGACTAATTAACATTTTTAAAAAATATATGACTTAAAGTGAAATAGGTTCTCATTGTCATTGATATTACTGTTACTCGTTTCTGTTGTGGGGTTCTCTGGGACATAGAAGGGAAAGGACATATCTATGTGTTTGACAATTTACACAAACAAGTAATTTAGTTTGATCATTTATGCATTATTAGAATCGATGCCAGCAACGCCTCCCTCTTGGACATCAACTGCACCTTGAACTAAACACAAAATCTCAACTGACCCTAGGAGAGTCGAGTGTGGGTTTATCCCCATTAATTTTTTTATCCTTCATTCAAAAACAGCACCTATACAGATTGTAAGAAGTGGTGATTGAAATGCAGAGTGAAATAAGTTTAGCAGGGCCGAGTGGTGAATTTGTCTTACAAAGAGCTGAGACATTACTCACTAAGGGGTGAGAGACCCCTGCAGGCTTCTGAGCAGGGAACGTGAGGCTGAGAGCTTTGTGGTAATTCTTGTGGACAGAGACATCTTGGAACACCAAAGAGGAAGCATAATTGGCAATGGAAGGCCAAGGGAAAGGATTTCATGTGGAGTGATGCCAACCTGCAAGATGGAATAGGGTATATACAAGCAATACTCAGTTGTGATGGGTGGAAATCCAAGATGACCTCCATGCTATCAGCCTCCATGGCCCATTCTCTTGTATAATTCCCTCATATTGAACGTAGGCAAGACCTGTGGATATAATGGGTTATCAATCCTGGGATGAGGTTATTAATAGGTTGATTTTAAGATAACAACAAAGGAAATTTTACCAGCTGACCTTACCTTGATTAGGTGAGGCCTCAAACTGAAACATGTCATAACTGAAATCCTCACTGTGGGTCTTGAGGAACTGAGCAAACAGCCTCAATGCGAATGGCCAATAGGCTACCAAGGACAAGGAACTGAATTCTCCTACAACAGTGGGCCGGGAGCGGGAACCTAGGCTTGTTGAGACTTTAGCGCAGTAGTTGCCTTAAGTCTGGCTTTGTGAGACCGTGGGCAGAGGACCTAGCCCCACTGCACCTGGACTTCCACCTTCCCAACATGAAAGTTCATACATGAAAATTGGTTTTAGCTGCTTCATTTGTGCTAATTTCTTTTTTTATTTGTCAATGTGTATATTAACTGTATTTTCTCTCTTTTTACATTTTATTGGTACATTATATAAACACATCACAATTACACTCCACATTGAAAATTTGTACCAGTATATGACACAACTTAATTATCATTTTCTCCCTCCCCTATCCACCTGACCTCCCCCTACCCCCATATACACAAGCATTGTTTCCTTTTTTACTACCATTTTTTTCTTTCTTCATTATTTACCCCTAAGCCCCATTACCCTTTGAGTATTTACTACTTCACAATATCAGTCATGCATTCTAGAACACATTTATAGCTTCAATTCCTCATATCAGAGAAAATATATGATATTTGCACATCTGTGACCTATTTATTTCACTTATGATTATGTCCTGAAGGTATGTCCATTTGTATATAAAGGATTCAATCTCATCACTCTTTATGGCAGAGTAATACTCCATTTTATTTAAAAAACTACCTCTTCTTTAGCCAGTCTAGAGTTGATGGGCATCTGGGTTGTTTCCAAGATTTAGCTATCACAAAATTCATCTGGAACCACAAGAGACCTAGAATAGCAAAAGCAATTCTAGGAAACAAGGACATGACTGGTGGTATCACTTTCCCCAACTCGAAGCTTGCACTAATTTCTTAGGCAGCACTGGAAAACTAACATAAATCCAGGAAAACCCAGGAGATGATGAGCTTACAGGGTTATATATAAGTTATAAGTCTTACTTTAAGGTATAGTTTCAAAACCATTTACAGAGAATCAAATGAACCCCTGACAAAGTGTTTCCAAGCAAAAGGAGGTTCGAGTTTCCTTACTGACTGCCCCTGTTGAGCTTAGAACTACTGTGTTCAGTATCTTGTGCCATGTTGCTGTTTAAGCATTTACAATGATTCACATTTAAATCAAAGTTACTAATCTGTTCCCCACGTGCATCCTTCTGATGACTCTAGCAAATGTTGTTTTTGATACTGCAATAATGTTTAAGTCCAGTTGAACCAGACTTTATTCAAAAATATGCGCCACTGAAGTCCAATAAGGCATATTCTGCCTGAGCCTCAGATAAGATGAAGCTTGAATGGGCTGTGGAGGTTTTCATTGGGGAAAGCTGAACAGCCAGCTCACTGTGTTCCCACCAGGTAGAATTTGCTTTAGTGAAATTAGATGTGGCCACAACCCATAGTCTTTGAGTTCCATATTTCAGAAAATAGTTCAGAAATTCCTTATTGCTCATGCTCTAAGAAGGTCTGATCTGCAGAGGCAGATCTGGATTCATTCTGAACTCCAGATTTTAACAGTCTAAAATGTTGATGCTGTCTGAAAATTTGGAAAAAGTATCTATCTCAGAGCACTTTTTGGAATGGGGTCATTTCTGAGAGTAACCGCATGTAATTCATTTGGAATAACAGTGAACACTGGAAAACCTGCATTTTCCCTGTTGCATGGATGGAAAAGAAGAAGAAAAAGGAAGAGGTGAAGGGAAAGCAACAGGAGGAGAATCCATGAACATAGTAAACACTCAGTAGGGAGTGAATGAGTTGATGAATTAATGAAGAGATTTGGTGATGTGTGAGGGACCAGTCAATAAAATAAATATAAAGATTATGTAGTTGATAAGACCCAGGGGCTACCTTAAGTCTTGCTTTGTGACTTGTGTTTATTCTCATTTTATTTCCTTGTGGAGAAATAAATTCTTGTTTTCTACTATGTGCCAGGGTGACCACAGGTAATGCCAATGTAGATAATGCCTAAAAATTGAGAAGAAAGGATTTTGAATATTCTCACTGCATAGAGTTAAAAGGTAATTGAGAATGTAGATATACCCATCATGTTTTGAATACTGTATAATGTGAACATGTATGGAAATATCACAGGTCACTCCATAAATAGGTGAAATTGATATGTGTCAATTTTAAAATATTTATTTTATTAGTATATGTTTGCAATAAAAGTGGACCCTTGACTTACCAATTCAGTTTGGTCCCAAAGTTGGTTGTAACTCAAGTTGACCAACTGAAGGCTCAGGTACCTCTACACAGCCTTCCAAATCTTCCTCTATATAAAAGCAAATCCCAGTGCCCTTTGAGAGACATCGGCCTAGGATTTCTCAGTTAACCCCCACACAGGAAAGGATGTTGCTATGTTCCTTCCAGAACTTTTTAAGGGTTAAATCTATATCTGAGACCACCTGGAAACACAAGCAGCCAGCATTTGTGTTGTAACTGAAGGCCCAGGGATGTAGCTCAGAGGTGCCACACCTATCCTGGCAAGTGCAAGGTCTTGAGTTCTATTCCCAAAGCCACACACACACACACACACACACACACACACACACACCACACACACCTGCAATTCAAGTTGTAACCCAAAATTTTTTTTTTTTTGAGACAGGGTCTTGCTTTGTAGTTCAGGCTGGCTCTGAGCTCACTATGTAGCCTAGGCAAGCCTCAAACTCAGCAATCCTCCTGTCTCTGCCTCCCAAGTGCTGGGATTACAGGCATGAGCCACCACACCTGGCACTGTGGTACATGGTATTGATTGCTGGTGGGCATGAGTCACCACGCCCAGCGTTGTATGTGGTTATCGGGGATCAAACTCAGGACCTTGCACTTGCAAGGCAGGTGCCAGAACCGCTGAGCTAAATCTCTGGCCCATAACCCAAATTTTTGTATGTCAGACTGGTCATAACTCAAAGGTCCACTATACATAATAATTACTTTGATCTTGGGAAACTGGTACATCACATCTTACATTTAAATCCTCTGTAATTTCCTTCCCCTTCTGCCTTTCCATCTTCCCCTGTCTATGGATCCCTTTCCCCCCTCCAAAAATTCAAACTTTTTATTTTGTGTCACCTGTCTATTTTTCACTCTTTATTTACCCTTTGTGTTTTCACAGAGAAACTGTGTGATATTAGAGTTTTGTGTGATTTATTTTACTAGCATCATGGTCTCAAAGTGCATCCATTTCCCTATAAATGATTCAAAGTTATTCTTCTTTAATACTGAGTAGTACTCCATGTTGTACTTATACTACATTTTCTTTATTTATTCACCTACCACTGTACCTATAGGCTGCTTCCAATATTCAGCTGAGTAGTGTTGTTTTAAACATGAGTAGTCATGTATCATTGTAATATGTTTTTAACTCCTTTGGAATGATAACCAGAAGAAATATAGCTCAGTCAAATGGAATGTCTACTTTTAGTTTTTTGAAGAATCAATGTAATATTTTAAAAAATAAAATAAGAATAAGCACAAGGAACTGGAATGTCAAGTTTTTAGAATAAACTGGCTTTGGCCTGACCAAGGAAGCAACAGAAGATGCCAAGTCATTTCCAAAGGTCACTTGTAAGCACAAGAGTCCAAGTAAGGGTGTGGGGAGTATTTTGCTTAACTCTGGAATTGTCTGTTTCAAGGTTATCCCAAGATGTACCTATCATCCCAGTCAAGTTAAATGAGCCACAGACTCAAGTTCCTTGACTTGCTACTCTTTAGTCGTTTTGGCAAACGTCTGGCTGGTGCTCACACTTGAGTCAGAATCTTCTTTCTCTCGATGGCCACCAGCCCTTTCAATAAGGAATAGACTTCGCCCAATGTGAGGACTCATGGCTACATAGGTTTGACCATCATTCTGCTGCATTCAGCTGACATGCAACTATTCTCTATGCTTTCATGTACCAGCTTCAGATTTTAAACCCAAGGAGATAGCTTTATTTTCAGTCCCTTGAGGTGAGGAGTCAACTCAGACTTGCTATTCTGTCCTGTCTATAGAATAAATCATACAAACTGAATAGACCCAGGGAGATTAAAAAAACCAAACCCGAAATGTATTTTGCCCAAAGTCATTCTAGACCAAAGACAATTCACAGAGAGTGAAATGAATATTTTCCCTGGGTTTTATGATCTGAAAGATTTATGGGCCATGACTTTAAAAGCCCATTTAAGTTATGTAGAAGAATGTCCTGATGTTTAGATGTGTGTTGAAGTATTTAGAAAGGAAGGGTTGTGAAGTCTGCAAGTGACTTTCACCTAGGTCAGGAGAAAATCACAGACACATATAAATAGAGAGAGATCAGAATACATGGAACAAATCTGACCAAATTTTAGTTAATGTTGCCTCTGGGTGGTACATGGGTGGTTGGTCATTATTGGGTCTTTCAACTTTATCTGAGCTTGAAATTTTTTATAATGAATGGTTGGAAAGAAATTTCACCTGGATTTTAATTCTGCTCTACCTGTCCAGAAGTTTATTTTCTCTCTTTGTTCTGTCTTTCTACAATATTGATTCCAACTGCTTGATGTATGAAAACTTTCTATAAAGCTTCTTTTCACCATCAGGTTCCATTTTGCACTTTATGCTTTTATTCCCTGTTAACTGTTGTGTCTGACTCCCTTCTCCTTAGAATATGGATTTGGTCTCTGCCTGTAATGTAATTCTGTATTTAACCAAAGTATCTTTGCTTTGACTGCTTCCTTTCATTGAGGTCTTATTTAATAGATCAAAACCATCTCTGGCCTCTGAGACTATGCCTAGCCAATACTCAATTTCTCATTAGATTGAGAATGTCTGTAAGTTTTTAGGCTTCCATAAAATGACCTTACATTTAGTGACAATGGCCTAGAAGTTACAAGGAATTAGATCCAATTCAATTTGACTCACTTTGATCCAAGGCTCTTAACATAATTTTCAACTGTTTGACCCAATCAGAATTATGAAGTGGAAAATTTGAGACAATCTGATGACTGAACTTCCTTTTTGCCCTGGGGAAAAAAATCAAAAGAACAATTGGGACACGTTTAAAGAAGTGACACAGCATGGGGGTGTCATAGGGTGTGAGATAAGACACTTCTGAATCAACCAGCCAGAAAGGTACTAGGGTGTTACTCTACCGAGATGACTCACTTGAAGAGGCAGAAGGACACTGATCCTCCAGAAAGAATCTGGAAGGAGCTAGTTGCAGTGCTAGAAACTTGCTGCTTATCCAAGGACATCTGTATTATCTCTTTTGAGGTCAATGATAGTTGCATTGGGTCCCCTAGAGTTACAGGAGCCTTATCATTGGGGAAGATCTTGGCCAGAGGACTTGTGGTAATGTTTTTGTTGACCTATATCATCTTTATTATAATGTTAGGAGGTTAGTGGAAACATTACCATATGGAAGATGCAGAAACTGGGACTCAGAGATTTGAGTAATTCAAACAACACAGCTGGACTGGGCCGGAGATTTAGCTCAGTGGTTCCGCCGCCAGCCTAGCAAGCGCAAGGTCCCTAGTTCAATCCCGGTAACCACAGTGATATGATATTGGGCGTGGTGACTCATGCCCACCAGCAATCAGTACCACACCCCACAATGCTGGGCATGGTGGCTCACGTCTATAATCCCAGCACTCAGAAGGCAGAGGCAGGAGGATTGCTGAGTTTGAGTTTTGCCTGGGCTACATAGTGAGCTCAGGGCCAGACTGAACTATGAAGTGAGACGCTGTCTCAAACACACACACACACACACACACACACAGCTAGACTCTCACACTAGTCTTTGGGATGCCAGAGCTTAATCATACAAAAGAAGCTTTTAAAGCACACACTCAGAGCTTGCTCTTTCTTACTCCCTCCTTCTACACTCCTCTGTCCCTCCCACTTTCTTCCTTTCCTTTTCCTTCCTTCATCCCTGCTTGTCTTCTTTCTCCTTCTTCCGTTCCAACCATCTTTCATCCCTGCCCCTCCACCCCTCTTTTCCTCCCTCCTTCTTTGCCTTCTCTCCTCCCCTTCCACCCAAATGAGCAGAACACCACATACTTTATGATTTTCCAGTAGTTGGACACATAAATACATACACACCATTTACAAAACTCTTGGTTTCTATTTTTCCTTTTTTATTGAAATATACATTATGTGCAGTGGAAGTCTGGTACTTTGCTACACAGTTCTGTGAGTTTTCACAAATGCAGTAAAGTAGCTACCACCAGCATCAAGACCCGGAACAGACCTATCACTTGTAAATTCTCCCTTTCCTTTTTGTACTCAACTTTTCTCCTCCACTCTCAGCCTCTGGCATGCACTGATCCATGCTCTGTCTATATAATTACCTTTCTCCAAAATGTATATATCTAATCAGATGACATATAGCTTTGAGTATTTTTTATTCACTAAAGGATGCATTTGAAATTCACCCTTTCTTGTGTGCATCAGTAGTCTACCTATTTTTATTGCTGAGAAGTATTCCATAAAATGATTGTACCAAAATTTATCATCCCTTCCCCTAAAAAAGACATTTGGATTTTTCCAGGCTTGAGTGATTATAAACAAATCCTCTGCTAACATTCATGTATAGGGCTTTGTTGAGAATACATCATTTCATATCACTTGGGGGAAATATCTGCAGTGTAAAATTTTTAGGGTTATCTACAATATTTTTTTTCTTAAAAAGAGAAAAATGTCTAAGTCAAATATATTAAAATGGGTTAACAAATGTGGGCTGAGAGACGATAGGTACTATTTATGGTATTCAGTATCCTTTTCTTATACTTACTGCATTTGATATAAAAGTAAAATTCACAGTGTTGTACAATTAAGTCAAATAGTTGAGGTGACACTTGTACAACTGCTTATGTCAAGGTATGTACAAAGGCCTTGTCACAATGAGAAATCTTTTTATATTTCCTAGTTCTACGGAATGGGCTTACACCACTGAAACCTCTGAATGACTATGTAACTTCAGAAGGAACAACATCCTCTTTCACAGTACGGGTGGGGCTGGGATAAGTCTGTCATCTGTCTCCACCTCCCAGTATCACTGGGGTCCTTTCACACAGGTGGCTACAGTTCCTTCTTCTCTTCCTTCTTCATCTCTGCTCCACCCTGTTTTATCAAGGACTCACTTTCTTTTCATTGTCACTTTTCTCTCACTTTTATCCTTCCAGAAGATCCTTCTAGCCAGTGTAGGGGAGATTTATAAAATACCCATCTTTCTTGCTGACATAGATCATGGCAGCTCCCATGACTTCATTCCTTCTAGGGTGAGGAGGAAGAAGACAAAATGTAGTGCACAGTCATAGAACCTGCTGGTGACAGGCCAATAGGGGACAGGAAGGGGAAGGAGCAGAGATCATCAGACATTAAAACTGGTGGCAGCACCAACCATCTACAAGGTGACAGTGAGGACACTTTCTGGCAGAAAATGCTTCCCACAAAATGCCTTTGGATTATGTTTCAGAAAATGGCATTAGCTGTGGTGGTGATAAATGATCTTTTAAAGCTCTAACCCATTCATCAGCTGCACACTCAGGCCCTTCAGGTAATGCAAAGAGCGAACACTGACTAGAAACATGAAATATGGGCCGGTTCACCATCCACTAACTAAAATGTTTCATCTGGTAATCACTCTGGAGCAAGATTTATTTTTGGTTTCACAAACATCTTTTTAATTTAAATTAGATTTAAGGGGCCCTCTCTCTCCATCATCTGGCTTCCTAGAATTTAACATTTACTGAACTTTTTTTATTAACCCATATCACCCTCTTCCAAACAAGTGTGTCTGAAAAGTGTTTATAGAGTGAAACAGTTATTAACAGCCCTAGAAATTTCAGTTAGTAATACACTCTGCAAGGAATGGAATGGAAGCTCTTTAACCAAAGAATTATGAAGAAATCTAGCATAGAACTGGAATCTCATTTTCCCTAACACTGTCCTGGGTTCCCTTGATGTTTATTGTGAAGCTCAGTGTTGTTGCATCATTTCTGCTGCAGAAACTTTTGGATCACTTTGTTGGTTGATTTCTGTCAATTTCCCCCAGACATGACCACATGGTCCTTCTTCACCTCCACAACCTCCCGTTCCTTCACAGATGGAACCCAAAACACAGGCAAAGGACAAGAGAAGCATATCAGGCATCCTCCGAGCATGACACTATGGAGATTAAGAATCTCACTCCTATGATCCCAAAGCTCAGAGATTTCAAGTGGCCACTGAATTTCACAAAGTACTTGCCTGAGGTAGTGCTGTACACTTTGGTAGGAAAGATTCCTTCCATCCCAGCATGCCACGGGTTGAGTTCTTAACAGAGATGTTAACTTGCTTGACTTCCAAGGCATCCATTTAGCCGAGTGTCAGATCAGTTTGTCTATAAAAGGCTGTAGACACAAGTCACTCACAGACTACTGTGGGGTTCTGAACACAGTGTCTGGCACCTGGAAAAGGGTGAGTCTCCCCTGAGGGCCTCGCCAAAGCTGATATAGACCTGAGCAGGATGATAGCTTGAACTCCCTGATGACCACACTTCCCACACTTAGGAAGAAAGTCTTGCTACAACAGAGAGTAGATTTGGGGAGGCACATCTTTGTGTGTATCCCATGGGATACACAGATAGGGAGAGAAGATAAAGGGAGCAGAAAGTATAAGGAAAGATACTGGAGGAATGGAAAGGTTCCTATAAACTTGGAAACACTTCCATAAGGTGTGATGATATACAATGCCATAAATATTTCAATAAAAATTCATGGCAGTGTCATTAATCTCCCTCAAAACACTCCCCCTGGCTTCAGATACACTTATCCCATTGTTCTTGCCACTTCCATAAGCATTTCTGGAAGATATCTTTCATGAGCATCTTTTTGTGGCTTCCTCAATGCCTTCATTCAACTCAAACTGTTTGTGGCAATTTCTGTCAAATGAAACCATAAAAGTATATTGTCTTCTACCTTATTCACCTGATGCAGCACTGTGTGATGCTTGGCTCTTCCTTAGAGTCAAAATGACCATGAAAGTTCCACATTTTAGACCAATTCTGGACATCAAAGCAGCCACGACAGTGCAACTAATGACACTCACAAAACACAACTTCTGGAGCTGCATCAGAAAATGACAAGAATGATAGGATGAGTGTGTTTAAAGCCAGGTAAAGTTTTTTCAGGTGGATTAATGGCAATGCATCTTTTACTTGCAACAATTTTTTTAAAAAAGTTAAACATACACTATACTTGCTGATCATAGCACTGCATTGATTTGGATTCATAATAGCAAGTCCCTTTATATGAAAAACAGATGAATTCCAAAGAGAGAACCACGAGATAAGAAGCATACAAAGATTCAGTGGAGAGTAAAGGAAGGATCTAGACCAAACAGAGAAAACTCTAATTATAGTGATTGTAAACCAGGGTAATGACATACAAGTTTGGGGTCAAATTCTGACTCTGGAACTAACACACAACTAGTAAGTAACTTAATTTTTGGAAGTATCAGTTTCCTAATTCATAAAATGAGAATAAAACATAATACCTGCATAACAGTTTGCGGTAAAGCTAAAGTTTAGCCTTATGCTTGGCATGTAGTAGTCACTCAATAAATTTTAAGAGTTAATAGTATCTTTCATACCAAAATCTGAGTTTTGTACTTCCTTAGTGAGTGAGGTAGGCAAGTGTTACAAGACTTTTCTTCTCACTAAACACAATACCATATACCACTTACCTTTTCTGCCTATAAGTATACAAATGAACACTTGTATTTAACTAGTTTCAGGTATGATCAACATTTCCCATGATTCTCTTTTGATTTACGGTTATCTTCACTGAATTCACAAACAAACTACAGACTCTCCCAAAATATTATTATACATAAACTTTCACCAAATTTTGCTGTCCTGAAAAAAAAATAGATATAATAATAGAAAATAGAAAAGTTCAATTCAGAAACGAGTCCATGCTAGCCGAGGTCTAGGCAACACCTCTGTCTATAACCTTCTCAGAGAATCCCAGAGGACACCAACCCAAAAGAAATCCTTCTCTAGAGAGAATATGCCAGGATTTTAGTTTTTTGGTAGTGAGAGTACATAATTATTTTCAGCCCCATAGTCTCATTCTTTCTAAGAATATTTATTAATCAGCACTGCTGAAATTGTAAGCAATATAAAACACCTATGACATGTTTAAACAAATAACCATTGCAAATAATTCTACTGAGGAAAACTAAAATCCATGGGTGGCTAAATCCAGGGAAAACATAATGTCATTTGCAATCTTTGTTTTGTTTTGTTTTGTTTTGTTTTGTTTTGTTTTTTGAGGCAGGGTCTCACTTTGTAGTTCAGGCTGGCCCTGAGCTCACTACGTAGCCCAGGCAAGCCTTGAACTCAGCAATCCTCCTGTCTCTGCCTCCCGAGTGCTGGGATTACAGGCGTGAGCCACCACGCCCGGCACTGTGGTATGTGGTACTGATTACCGGAGAGCGTGAGTCACCATGCCCGATATTATTATGTGTGGTTATTGGGGACTGAATCAGGATCCTTGCGCTTGCTAGGCAGGTGCCAGAACTACTGAGCTAAACCTCCAGCCCCACCCCATTTGCAATCTTTAGATCATGTTTTCTCCGCATGTATTAATTCTCAGGAAGACACTTGGTAAGAGGTTAAAACAGGGACAGCACCAGCTCTAAGGTTTCTATGATAACAGAAATCCTCAGAAGGGAAGAGTGAAGTTGGTTTTATAAATTTGATAAGTGCCTGAGTTGCTTCTCATTAACCCAGATGGGATGCTGGTGAGGTGACCCTAACAATGCCATGATGCTCTATTTCAGCTGGCTCAGTGTAGGTCAGATGCGCGTTTCCAGTACTGAAGGTCATCAAGGTCAAGGCCGTCTTAGAGCTCCCTCAGAAAACCCAGGGCTTAAGGGTCTGTTTCAAGAGAGAAATGGATACTAACTCTCTGTGTCTGTCTCTGTCTCTCTGTCCCTCCCTCTCTGCAACCCTCAGGGATGAAAGGGTTAAGCCCAACGTAGCCCTAGTGCCTATGAGGCCATCTGAGATCTTTGCCAGAACCGGTTCCATGCTGAATCTGCAGAAAGGTCTAATTTCCCTGCTGCAACTCCAAACAAGGCTATTAGGAGGTTCTTTCAAGTTCTCCCTCTGGGAAGGTTTGCAGCAGCTGCACGGAAAGGAAGAGGGAAGAACTATAAAGCATTTGGATCCTGGGCTCCGCACCCTCCAGCAACCCCAGGGTTTATCTGGGCCACCTTGGTGTGGAAGTAACAGCATGCAGGGTGATGGGAGATGTGAAAATTTCCTGCAAAGTTCACTTTTGATTGGATGCCGGCCAGGGGGGTGCCCTGGGCAGCATACATTGTCCTCCAAAATATGACTGGAGAAAAAGACTGATTTAGCTTAAGATACAGATGGGCTGATCTGAGAAGGGTTTATGATGATAGGGAGAGGGATGCTGTTTTCTCTACTTGGGAGGACACAAATGCTTTAAGGCCCTTGCTGAGTTTGATACTGCATGTGCTTCCATAAAGTGCCCTGGGTTATTGGCATGCATACTTTGTTTGGAACACATCAGTCATTGAGGGAACCACTTCTGGGGGGGAGACTTAGGTAAGCAGCGTGGTGCATGGAAAAGTAGCCCAACGGGACTCAGATCTGTACGTACATGGATTCACTGCATCTTCAAGATTCCCTCTTCCCTCTCTGGAGTTCACTTTCTTCATTTCCCAAATGAAGTGGGATGGTGAAAACAAACAGTTACGGGCCAGCATAATGTGGTTGGCTTTGTGTTGAAAAGGATTCTAAGGCCACAGTGTTACTTCTGAAAAACAATTGTGCAACTATTTTGCTGTCACTTGCATGGCCAGCCATGATAAAGGTCGGGCAACAACATGCCTCTGTGACTTGGTCTCCCCAGAGAGGACATGCATGGCAGAGATTCTTCAAGATGGAAAATTCAGTTCTTCTAAACACTTGAATATTTTCCTTTATGTTTGAAACACGACACTTATTTGTAAGCCTTCCCCGTTGTTGGAAATACTCTCCACATCAGTGTGGCAGAAACTCTCGGGATTATGGACTTCAGCTTTAAATAACCAAACTCAAAATGGGGATGAGGCCCAGGGCACAGGCATTTCTCTGTCGTGTGCAGAGTGGTGAGGAAATTCTGTCCCACACGACTCAGCTGCAGTGTGCAGAATCACTGCCTCTCTCAGCTTGTACTTCTTGTTGGGGAGCCTGCAGCCCTGATCGTGTTGTTCTAGCTCTTCTAGATGCTGGAAAACCATGTCCCAGCAGCTGGGCAGGTCTCAAGGCAGGTCACGCTCAAAACTGGTGGCTTTTCAGCTCTTTGTGTTCTCAGAGCGGTCGCTCTTCTTTATGGGTATCTTCTAAAGGAAGTGCTGTTTTGCACAACGATGTAACAAGTGTTTTCTGGTGTCACTCATGGGTGCTGAGAACGAGAGAAAAGCAAAGATGAATGAGACATCTTCTGCGTCCTTGCAGAGGCCACCGGTGAGTGGGCTGGACTTGGCCATGACCGATGGCGATAATCACGGTGTGATTAGCACTTGAAGAGAGGTTCTCAATGCAAGAACGTGTGGGGAGAATGCCGCAGGGAAGAACACTTTCTGGATGGGTTCGATGTGAGTGTTTCTGGAAACGCTGTTTGTCCTTGGCGATACAGGATGAGTACAAGGGAAAAAGAAGGGAAGAGACTGCAGAGAGTAGGGAGCGCACACGTGACTAGAGCGATGCGTGAACGGTTCAGGGCAGCCAACATGTGGTGCGCACAGAGCAACGGTGGAGATGAGGTAGAGATTACCATCAGAGCAAGGATCATATTCTAGTGCTCTTCACTTTGAAAATAAAGCGTGTAACAGAAACAGTGTTGCAGGGTGAGTCAGGAAGACAACAGGAGCGCACCCCTGAAGAGTATATCTAAAGCGAGGGAGGCTGTCCTATAAAGCCCTCTCGCAGCCCGGAGTGATACATTTTCTAGTGTGGATAGGCAGAGAGGCATTGTAGGGAATATCTGGCACCCAGTGAGGGGTACAGAAAATGTGTTGGTGAACAAAGAGGACGCTCTGAGAAAGGAAATTTCTCCTGCATAGAGTAGCACAACTCAGAGGTGGAGTCATGGTAGCTTCTAGTACCTTTGCAATGAATTTAGCAAGGCCAGAAATGTAGATGAGATCAAGGGTAAGCAATGGAATTCAAGACTGAAAAACCTGGGACTTGGTATAAATGAATAAGAAAAGAGGAATGTTTAACTTATTAGGAAATGAATTGTAAAATATTAAAATCTACAATAAAATATTTGATCACGCTAGTAAGTGCCTATTTTAAATTGTCTGGTTTATAGAATATATTCAGCACTTTATATATTCATGTTTATATTTTTATAATGGATTAATTTTCACTGTATTGAGGGACCACATGCAATGGAATGAATATATATATATAAATGTGTGTGTGTGCACGTGTGTGTGTTTAATATAGAAAATTTTGTGAAGTAGGCCAGCCTATCCATAGAACTTGCTTTGACAATATAAATGTTTTATGTTACACTCTCTCTTATGGCATCCACCAGGCTTACGTGGTTATTGAGCACTTGAAATGTGACTGGTCAGCTGAAAACTGAATGTTTTATTGTACTGAATGTTACTTAATTTAAATTTGAACTTAAATAGCTTAAAGGTAGCCAGTGGCTGCCATACTAGATAGCACAGACCTAGACTAAGCAAGTATAGAAAAAGCTGAGATACAAAATTTGATAGAAATATATATATATTTTTAGAGCAGCATTGGAAGAGAAAACAAATGACACAACTTATCAGAAGGGACTAAGTCAACTAGGAATGACATTATCATGTTAAATCCTTTTTCTAAGTTAAGAAATCAGGTAGGTTGTGTGTGTGTGTGTGTGTGTGTGTGCATGTGCGAGAGAGAGAGAAACTAATAATTTTAATAATAACAGAGAGACTGAAAGAGACTAATAATTCTCTCTTCCTAGAATTATCTTCCAGTTAGAATTAAGAGCCAAGTTGAAAGATTTTTGAAAGCAGTAGAAATGAAACAGAAAATTGTAAACCCAAACTTAAACTCCAATCTCAATGCGAGTGTATTGACCTTAGATAGCATGACCTTATGAAAGGATTTACACACTCCAAGGCATATAAGGAATAAAAACGTGTCCCTGAAATGAAAATATCTTGCTTTCGGCTCACCAGCATCCCTTTCCCATTTTTCTGGTTTTAGCTTCAAGCTTTTTCTTTGGGGACTTGTCATTTCCACCTTCCAGATGGTCCTAACAGAGCTTTAAATCTCAAACCCTGGGCTTGATGGCTGAGCCCGGTCAATAAAAATACTTTACCAACCTAAATTTAATGATTAGTTTGGGGATGAATTAAATGAACCAGGTATGACCTTCCCTGAAACCTTTTTTAGATGCTAGATTTTTCTCTAAAAGTAAAAGCCAAAAATATTGTATATTTGGAGTTTCTAGTGATCATCCTGACATTTGTTTAAGAAAGGAAACAAGCAGATGCAGAAAATAGAGACACCGAAAGTTCTGTATTCCAAATCCCTGTATTAAGCTATGGCAGAATCTCATAATCCATCCCCTGGGAATTCCTAGTATTTGAGCTGTTTAACTTTCTCTTTTCATAGAACTTGGTTTGAATTTGTTTAATGCCATTTACCACCAAAAGCTTTTATGAATACATTGGCTCAGAGAAGATACAGGACTTGAGATTTGATAGATGTTTTTCTTAATTAAATTTAAATATTTGCCTCTGACAGACAGGTAAAATAGTAATGTTTAGCTAGTAGTGACTGATTATGAAGCAGAGTGATTTTCCTTATTATTATTTTAACAATTAGAGAGTGAAACAAGAAAATTCAGGCAAACTTCGACTTTCCCAATATTTTGACAACCAATAAATGAGTGAAGTTGAAATCAAGTAGTCCAGGAACATGTCATCTCCTTTCGAATTCAAACACAGAGTCTCCAGCAATTCTATTCCCCTGGTATTATCCCTCTCATTCTGCTTACACATGGGAGAATTACGTTCTGAAATAGCAATCCTGGTCAGAGGCCATTCCGGTAGAGACTCAGTTGTCTTGCCACATCTTCCTCCATTCACTTTCTGGCCTGTATGGAGGAGAAGCCACAAAGCCCTCGGAAATGGTGGATCTCAATGACTTCATGGACCTTGGGAACAGACTCAACACCTCCATAGATTAGAGATATCCACACCTGGGCTATGCTTGAATATGCTCTCAGATATGCTTGAATGTAAACAAGCAACCCCAAGTGACAAGGAACTTTATCCAAACTATCTCCACGTCCATGTAATTGTCCATGAAGGTAGGCTGCTGCGAGATCCAGAGCATTAGCATGACATGAGGATGTAATACAGGGTGGGGACAGAAGGACTGACAGAAATGAGGACAGAACCATAAACCCCCAACAGTAAAATAATGAAGAACCTGAGAAGGACTCAGGGTGACTATCATGTTTCTGGTTTGAACAACCGGGTGCAGTATCAACCCACAGAACTATGAAATGGTCATGCGAAAAAAAGAGAGAGAAAGAGAAAGAAAGGAATGAAACACAGATGGGAAAGAGGCAGATAGAGAGAGAGAAAGCTGTAGGCTATGGAAGAGTAATAGCACTTAATGAGGCCAGAAAACCTAGGCCTTAAAGGATTTAAAATGGCAGCTAGGAGTGTGGTGTGATGGTAGAGTTCTTGCCTAACATATTCAGTGACCTGGATTCCATGTCTAGAGCCACTCTCCTGCCAGAAGATAGCAAAGGCAGGGAAAAGAAAGCTTCTGAAGGCATATCCTTTGAAAAAGAGCAGACAGTGCTTTCTCTGGGCTCCCTTTTGAAGACAGGTGTTTTTGTTATGCGCAGATCCAACATCAGCAAGAGACCATGATATGGTACAATGCAGGCTCTAGAATAAAATACACGAGCTCAAATCTGGATTATACTATTTGTGCCACAAAGCAGAGGATCTCAGCGAGGCAACTGTGTCCTGCAGGGGGCAGGGGGCAATGAATCATCACAGTGGAGAGGAGGGATGTCGTTGGTGGAGACCAGGGATGAAGCTAAATATCGCATTGTGCCTGAGGAGCCACCTGCGGCAAAGCACAAACTGTTAATAAAGTTGTGATTAAGAGACCCAGTCATAGCAGGCACATGTCCTGGAAATAGCAGCACCCACTCCTTGGGCATTTGCGATTTAATGAGTTCATATGTGCAAAGTCATGGCTAGGTAGGTCATTAAGGACAACAGCATTGTAACTGCAATTTTATCCGTGAGTGTGGTAGTCTCAATTATTAACTGAGAGGGTGTAAAATGCTGGCAGAAAGGGCATGGCTTTAGCAATTATATACCAGAGCCTTTGATTGTCGAGTCATCTTTTAGAGGGGGGAGGGAGTCAGGCCTAGAGAGAGGGAGGAAGCTGCCTCTAGAGATGGATTCATTTTGGCTTCCACTGTGAAAACCCCTTTTGGTTGCTCTGGCTTCAGATACACAAATGCTTACTGCAGTTGTCTTTTGCCAGGTAGAAAGTGCTGCAGACCACTAACCAGGTGAGAACTAAAATGCTTTGGACAGAAATAGTTCCTAGACAATCAAAGTGAGTCTGTTTCTGTTGCTGTTAACCCTGGGCTATTTTGTGGAAGGATAGAAAGATGGGTAGAAGATAGGTGAGATAGATAGATAGACAGAAGATAGATGATAGATAGATGGATAGATGATAGATAGATAGATAGATGGATAGATGATAGATAGATGGATAGATATAGATAGATAGATAGATAGATAGATAGATAGATAGATAGATAGATAGATAGATAGATAGATAGATAGATAGATAGAGGTGAAATAGATAGGTATTTGGAGTGCCACTAATCATAATGTAGCAGATTTACTAATACAAATGTTTACTAATGCAAATATTTGAATGACTGCCTACATGTCATGCTCGTGTATATTTCCATTTTCAGAAGTGGCATAAAACAGGTTGAATAGATATTGGAATGCAGAAATGTTTTTTCACCAGACTGCAAACGGTACCCATACGTGCTTGTGCACATGGGGGTGTGCAAGTATTTGTTAAGTCTGTGTGATGTCAGTAGAAATTGCCTGCAAAAGAGCTGGGCGAGAGGCCCCATTTGAAAGATTCCTTCTCTAGTCAGACTCGCTTAGCCCCTTAATCCCTTACAATGGCAGCTGAATCCCAAGGATGTGTTCAGACGCGCAGAGGAATAATAAACAAACACAGCTCAGGACCCTTGGTATCATGGGGAAAAATCACCTATTTCTTGTAAATAGATTGCAATAAAACAATAGGGACTGAACATTTAGTGTAAGAAAGAACCTGCCAAAAGGAACTCTGGCTCGGTGGCCTTAAACTACAGGCACAAACAAAAGAACATCAAAAGGGACTCAAACAGATCCTTTCAAGAAAACCAGCTTCTAAAAGTTTATTAATCTTCCTCTTGGCCAGAATACCAGACTGTTTTAACCACATGAAAAGAAAAGCAAACAATAAAAAAGTAGTTGATCTATCATCTGGAAGATATGTGTTCTCACATCAGCAATTAAGCATTTTTTTTTCTGCCTTGTCTTCGAGGGTCTACACTGGGCAGGTTCTATCTTTTGTCAACTCACTAAAAGATAGACTGGCTACTGTTCCTAGAGACTGCTGGGAGTACTCTCAGAGTTCCCATGCCTCCTTCTTATGCAGTAAGACCTGACTTTCAATTGGAGATGAGTATGATGCTTTCTCCTTAAATGCAAGGATGTGGGTTGGAACACATGACTTAGACCAAACCATTTAGGTCATTATATTCTTTCTGTGACTGGCTCCCTGTGGCTTGCAATCTACTCTGGTCTTTTTTTATTATGCTGGTCAGCATTTTCCTTTCATGACTGAGTCACTTCTAATGCGCTTTCTGTTATGTGTAACCCATACAATACTTGTCTCTCGCCTCGGTGTCTCTGTTGACATCTGAATTATTAGTTTCCTATTGGGGTTATAACAAATTACCATGAACGCAGTGGCTTCAAACACCACAAATTTGTTAACATTGTTTACTGGGAGGTCAGAAGCCTGAGAAAGTGAAGCTATGTAGGGATTTCTTTGGGACGCTTTTCCATATAGAACCAAGAGGCATTTCATAGCAAAGATTTGGAGTTGAATGGAATTGACCTGGATCTGTTAAATGGTTATTTTATTTCTACATTTCTATATTGGAGCAGCTATGTAAACACTTCCAAAAGTGAACTTTAAGAATTATGAAACATTGAACATTGAAATATCCCTGACTCTACCCCAACCCTAGCTCTTGGGGTAAAGTATGGGACAAAGGAGAAGAACCAAGAGCAGGATGGAGATAAGCGATGTGGTTGGTAATGGACTAGCCAGGACTAGGCTAGAGGAGCCTGATTTGTAGACACTTTTTGAGGAAAAGAACATGCAAATACAAGTTAAAATGTGTCATACAATTGAACGCTTACTTACAATGAGAAAATAAACCATAACAAATTGCATATTTTTACAAACTTACACAAAAAGTACAAGCATTACAAAATTCAGAGAAATGATATAATTTTCCAAAATGATCTCCTTTTCCTCACATCACTGTAGCTGAAAATTCGATCACTTTTTAATACGACAACAATTTAATAATGCTGTTCATAGAGAGAAAGGGAGATTGTGGTTTTGTTGATTGGGATGCGTTTCTGCTACTCTCGGTGGTTGTAAAACCTGTGGCTTTACATGCATTCTCATTGTACATAGTAATGGCTCAGGTTTGGGTGCTAAACACTTAAAATCTCTAGTGAAATTTTATTCACTGTATTTCCTGTACTATAAAAGAAAGCTATGTAACACTTAGCATCATATAAACTCTATCTTTCTAAATAGTCATGGTGGTAGTAAATTCTATTTTGATTAGAACCAAACCAGCTACATTAAATTCTAGACATGTAATGATTGGGAAAGTGTTCTACAGATTTTATTCTCTCTCCCCCCTCCCCCCTCTCCCTCTCTCCCTCTCTCCCTCTCCCTCTCTTCCTTTCTCCCTCTCTCCCTCCCTCCCTCTTTCTCTCTCTCTCACCTCTTTTCCTTCCAGTGCATTAGAGACTAAACCCAGGGCTTCAGATATGCAAGACAAATGCTCTACCACTGAATTATACTTCCAACTTCAAACTTTATTTCTTTATTGTCACTGCCATAATTCTAGGCCTAGGAGCTATAGGACCAAGCATATTGTGAAGGTAGGGATCCAAACTGACCTGAGTGCCTCCGTCTTGAGGCATAACTGCCATGATTGCCCCACAGTGAACCTAGTTAAGTTTTTCCTACATAGTTTCCCAGAAAACGTACAAATAGATGGAAGCATTTGAGTGGCAAGTAGGGTTTAGGACTATGCCTGACTCTTTGATATGAAATGGAGAAAAAACAGGTGTGTCCCATCTGAAATGAATCACTTTAGCTCTGTCCACTTTCAACTGGCTGATGACAGGGGAATCCACTTGATCTTACTGCTAGCTAGAAAGGACCGTGCTTTAGTTGGTAAATATCCCAGTGAATTGTATTCTCAGCGGTGCTGGATCCATCTGTGTCTTTGGTTGGAACCATTTCTTGCATCCTGGGACAATGTTGTTCTGCAAAGATAAAATCACTGTGTCTCAGCATTTTCATTTCCTGACTCTTGCCAAGCATGCATAGTGATCAGAGCACAGTGATCAGAGCAATTGCTTTGAAGCAATTCCTATGGTGGACTGTGGCAAAATAATTCTCTGGGCAGGCAAGAGAAAACTGCATCAATGTATTAAGGTCATCCAAGGAAAATGCATCCCCAAATCCAGTTCTTTTGGGTGGGTTCTCAAAGTGCCCAGGCTATTTTTTTTTTTTTTTTTTTTGCTTTTTGGAGACAGGGTCTCGCTTTGTAGTTCAGGCTGGCCCAAGCAGGCTATTTTGATACTACCTAATGGAAGAGGGAGTGTGATGAAAGTGCTGATGGGACATAACCTGAACAGGTAGTGATCAAGTATTGTCCTCAGACATTGCTGGAAAAAATTTCATGGCCACCACAACATACTGCTGGGTTCTGTCCCAGAATACAGACAGGCTTCAGTGTCAATGAGAGGGTTCAGTGTATAAGAGGAGAGAGTCAAGAACCATAAAATGTTCACATACATGATAAAAAGGAGGGGACTTTATATGCATGCGATAAACTGAAAGTTTTGGAGAATGCTTTGTATTTTGTTGGCTGGTTGAGTTCAAATGTCCCTGTATCTAAATCTGTAGGATGTGATACAGAAGTCTGAGGGTGGGTAATGGAATAGATACAATCAAAATATATTTTATTCATTGAAATAAAAAATGTGAAGCTATTGGGAAGAGCAGGTGAAGGAGGGTAGGGACAGTGGGAATGTTCAGAGCACATACATGTACAAATTTGCCAACGTGAACACATTAACCTGTATAACCAATGTGCATTAGTAAATAGAGATGTGAGAAAAATCTGTATGGCAACGACTGGGTATGGATATCTTATTCCCCAACAGCTTGGCATTTTATCATTTTCAAAAACCCTAAAAACAATTATAATTTCATTAGAATGCTGTTTTCTGCTCATAAGACCTAACCTATATTAAGGACTCATATAATGAAAATGGAGTGTGTGTGTGTGTGTGTGTGTGTGTGCACATCTATGTGTGTCAAGTATATGAGTCCTCTTATGATCAACAAGGATATCTTTATGAGCCAAACTTGACTTAATGAATATTCTCCCGAGATCCTGGTGGAGCTTTAATGTGTCTCTGTTAGCCAAAGCAGATATAGCCCTTAATGGAACATACAAAAGGTTAAAACTAAAAACTAGCTACTAGGTACAACACATATTTTCTTCTGATAAATATATCTACAAAACACCTCTTCATGTAATGAAAGTTCACTGAACATCTGTTATGTCTTGAGTGCTCTGCAAAGACAACAATGCGCAAAATAAGGGGAAGTAAGAAATAGCTTGATATGAACCAAAAAGATCAATGGACCCCTGTTCAGCACTTACTTCTGCATTATCTCAGTCCTTTCTTATTTTTGAACTATTTCCTAGCTCTTTACATTGTGCAAAACTTAGAGTGTTGTTAATGAGTCTTGTTTATGGAAATGGAAATGTCTTACCGGAAGTACCTGATTTTTGCCTTGTGAATGCTAAGTAGTTTGGCCAGTTTTGTCTCCTTTTGTAAGTTATTTTCCACATTTTTGAGGCCTGTGGATTCTCCTTTGAATCCTGTGTAGCATCTTACAGATTTCTGCATTAATTAAAGGGTTAAAAAACAATTTTGACATATGTTCATGTTATTTTTGTATGACAGCCATGATACTACCACGTCCTTTAGCAGCACAACACAGACGTCATGCAGGTTATAGGTACATAAACCACATTATCTCCTACATGATACATTAACAGGTTCTTAGCAGCCTTGAGAGGCTATAACAGGGCAACCTGCTATTGTCTTTTGATCAAAACAGAATCACCCATGAAAAACGACATTTGAGTTGGTCGGTAGAGTTTATAAGGGGTGTGCAGTGTATGTAGGAGGAGGGAGGCTTTCAGGAGGAAGCCAGTTTGTCATACACACAGCTAGAGATCAGCTCTTCTGGAAGGAGACCTGTGGTCCTGGGAAGGGCAGACATTGGACAACACTTCAGATAAACTGGGAGAGTTGGCACCTGCCACGGCCTGTTCTTTGTGATAAGAGAATCTGCCAGAAAGTCATCTTCAAACAGGATGAGTCCAACTGTTTGGGGAGACGGGAGCAGAGGACCTAGGGGCTGCTGTCTCTCACTCCAATTTCCTGGGACCAGTGTTCCAACCATTTCCTTTGATGATTGGTCACACAACTTCCTGGGAAACACTTTCACTCCAAGCCCTACAGTGGTGCATTTCAGACATATGGAGCTTGATTTTTTTTTTCCTGTGTGACCAGTGTAGGTCATTAAACTTGCATTGATCAAATCTCATCATTGTTTAACAAAGGTCGTTACATAGCTTCCTGGCTATTTTCATTCTGAATCCTGGGTTCAGGTGACTCCCTATGAAACCCCACCACGTGGAATGCTCTTAGGCTTGCCTAGGGTAAGGGCTTATTCCTATATTTCATTTATTTTTCTACTCAGTGTCACCTCTTGGGAATGAACTTTCTGCATGGCTCTACCTCCATTGCACTGATTCCTTGATCTTTGTCAATTTACCCTACCGAGGAGCAGGCAGCAGGGGAAGGTGACAGCGAACACAAATTTTCAGTGGATTCCTGTTTATCTGGTAACACACAAAACTCCCAAATGGCTGCCAATGATTAAAAAGAGAGCATAGATCTTTTTCTTGTCTGAGAGACCCCTCATTAGCTGATTGGATTTAGTCAAATGAAACACAATTGCAGGGAAGAAGTCCAAAGGAAAGGACAACAAAGGACTTTTGACAACTGTAGCTAGCACACACATAATTATATGATGTCATCTTTATAGGCTTCTCTTCTAAAGAGTTCCCTCCCCTTCCCCTGGGGAAGCCTCAAAATCTACTACTAGAATTAATTTCTCTTAGTCAGACAAAATTGCTGTGGCCAACATGGACATATATATATTCAAAGATTCCTTTTCACAAGTGCACAGCTGCCTTGAGGAGACAGTGAAGTGGTAGTTTCAATTCTGTCTACATAGCAGAATCATCCAGAGGTTTAGACAGCCTTGCCTAGACCTACATCCCACTAAGAGACACTGATTCATTCACCTGTTCTAGCTGAGGCCTGACCCACTGGGGAATATATAGTTAAGTGATCCTGTGTAGGCACAGTTAGGAACCACTAGAAAAGCCTTGCCAAGCAAAGATAAAATTTGGACACAAAATTATTGAACCAAATTCTTGGGCATCCTCCAGAGAACAGAGCCTCACAGTCCAGTCTGGTTGCTCCGTAGTGACTTCACTACTAGGCACAAGGTCACTCGGTAGTGAGGCCCGGGTCTTGCCATCGACTGCCACCTGTTCCCATAGCCCCTTTGGATGTCAGTGTGCTAAAGGTTGGTTCCTATGGGAAGGAACCATTGGCTTTGATCTTCCTTTGCCTACCTATAGATCCATGGAACTTCCTCCTCTTCACCCACTGCATTCCTCACTATATTAGATTTCAGTGATCCTCAGAGGCATCCTACACAGTTTGTATTTCCATAGGAAGCAGGGTTGGCAGGGTTAGCAAATAAAAAGGCAGGACATACAGTTATAATTGAGTTATTGAGAGACAACATCTTTCTTTTGGTATACCTACAATGACAATAAAAAGTGGGAAAAAAGAAAAAGACATATGGAATATGCCTATCCTCAAGAAAACTTGTTTTTTTATACAAAATTTTTACTTGACTATATTTTATCCTATACAGATGCCTTTAAGAATGTGGGGAATTTCTTTTAACCCTC
Organism: Thryonomys swinderianus; assembly: GCA_004025085.1. Classification (NCBI taxonomy): domain Eukaryota; kingdom Metazoa; phylum Chordata; class Mammalia; order Rodentia; family Thryonomyidae; genus Thryonomys; species Thryonomys swinderianus. The sequence goes on from PVIC010000435.1 coordinate 38,777, forward strand.
CAGTTCTGCAAACCTGAAGATTCTATTAAGCTTCTCCTATGGAGATAAAACCTCATGGAACCCTGCAGGTCAGAAAATGGGACACCTAGTCATAACTCTTCAGAAATACATATTAAAGCACAGATTCCTGACATTGCTGTGGACTTTCTGAATCAGATCCTCAGGATCTTCAGCAGAATATCTGGGCACTATGAAGGCAAATTCTATGTGTCTGCTTGTCTAGACCAACAAACGCTCAGAGAGTTGGTAAAAATGTTATTTCTGGGTGTATTTTTGAGGGTGTTTTTGCTTGAATCAGTGGAAGGAGTACAGAAGATAAGGGAGACTACCATCTAGTCCCCTGAGGAACCAACTGCTGCAAACCAAGTAGGAGGGTGATTTCGATCTTTTGGCTTAAGCCAAGATTACGATCTTCTCCAGTCTTTGACTTCAATGTTTATGGTTCCCAGGCTGTCGGACTCACTCCAGAACTTACACTCTTGCCCTGTAACTCTCAAATTCAGCCGAGGGCTGCCACTTTCAGGGTAGTATGGCCATAGACAACTCTCACATTTGGCTGGAGGGTGTTATCACCTCTTCTGGTTCTCCGATTTGCAAATGGCAGGTTGTGGAACTCTTCACCAATATAACCACGTGAGTCAATTTCTGTAACAAATCTCCTTTTATGTGTTCCTCTATGTGGTCTATTGATTCTACTTCTCTGGAGAACTCAGACTAATATATACATTCATCTGCATTCTTAATTAACAACTCAGACAATTCCAGTGAGCTGTGAAGTTTGGAAATCTATGTCAAGAAAATCACTTTGTTATGGAATTTTACATCTTAATTCTTGAATAAGCATAGGTAGGGAAGAAAATCAAGGTTCTTTTCCACCTTGACTCTGTCTTCTACCTTTAGATTGAGTTTTCAAATATCAGGTCTACCCTACTCACTCTTCTGTTCCCACTGACTAGCACAGTGCATACCATATCCTAGTGGTAAGCTGGCTATACACAGGCAAAAATTAAGAAATAAGAAAAACTTCCGGACGTAGTGGCTCACACCTGTAATCCCAGCCCTCGGGAGACAGAGGTAGGAGGATTGCTGAGTTCAAGGCTCCATTGCCTGGGCTCCATAGTGAGTTCAGGGCCAGCCTGAACTACAAAGCAAGACCCTGTCTCAAAAAAGAAAAGAAAAGAAAAGAAAAGAAAAGAAAGAAAGAAAGAAAGAAAGAAAGAAAGAAAGAAAGAAAGAAAGAAAGAAAGAAAGAAAGAAAGAAGAAAAATTGAGTTGTGATAAAGGTCATTTAGTAAACAAGATTTTTTTCAACAAATAAGGCTTATTGGGCATTTACTGTGATCCAGACAGTGTTAAGTAATGAAGATACTGCTGTGAGTAGCATAGGGAAGTGCCCACTCTTACTAAATCTATATTTTACCCAAAAAATATAACCATTAACCTAAGTACATTTAGTCTCAGAGATAAGTACAATGAAAAGTAAAATAGAAAATTGATAGACAAGGCATGTGGGTTGTCTCTGTAATATGTATTTCCACATATTTATTTTGTTCACATATCTAACACTGACTGTTATACTCTGATTCATAATTGGCTATGGTGATCCCATTCTCCCTGAAGTTAGTTGCTTTGCAGTTGAGCATGTGATCCATTTCTGGAAAGTGAAAAATGAAAATAAATCTGTTTCCAGGGAAAGGCATATATGAATAGTTTCTTTACTCTTCAGATGAAACATATAGGAGCAATGGTCTTTCCCTTTGAGGAGTTTGTTTTTTGCATATGATGCTCAGAGTTTTGCAGCCTTTTTATGTCCATGAGGAGGAACAGGACAACAACAAGGCCATACTTTGGCGCTTGATGGTTCCACTAACACTTGGATTAACCAGCTGCGGTTCAGCTCCATTTACCTTCCTATGTGACATGATACATAGTTTTTATTTCTCCAACTGGATTGCATTGTCTGTGCTTATATCACAAATGCTCTAATAATGACAATGAAATCAAACATGATGTGTGGGCAGAGGACTACCAAAAACTACCTAGGGTTTCTTTCTGGTGTGGTAATATTTGAGCTAGAGATGTATGTAATGAAGAAAAAAATTGATGGTTAAAAAAAAGGAAACAATGCTTGTGTATATAAGGGCTGGGGGAGGTAGGGTGGGTAGGGGAGGGGGAAAATGAGAATTAAGCTGTGTCATATACTGGTACAAATTCTCAATGTGGAGTGTAATTATGATGTGTATATATAATGTACCAATAAAAAAGTCAATGAATGCTCTGAATAATTAGGAGCAACAAATTTAAGCAAAGAGGATGTAAAGTCCAAAATTTCTAACTTGGTAATAAGTATGTTCAAAGCTTTGAAAGGCCAGCTGAGATGGAGAATGAATTTTACTATATGTGTGGAGCCACTAGGAGGATCATTTAAGATCCCAAAGATGAAAATAGAGACTAAATTAAACAGGTTTCAAAGGATAACTACTGTTTTGACCAGGCTACAATCTAATCTTCAGAACTTGTGCAGAGGCTACATTGTAACCACTGTAAAAAGGATTTAGCAGATGAGATTAAGTTTGAAATCACGTGATGATCCTGGACTATGAACTCAATGAAATCAAGAGGTTCCATAACAGCATGTGTAAGGTGTGGAGGATCAGATGTAGAAGACAATGTGACCCCAGAGCAGAGGGGGAAAGGCAATGTGTTGTGGGGTCATGAGCCAAGAAATGAGGGAGTCCCAAAAAGACAAGGAAACAGATTCTCCTCCAGCATCTTTGAAAGGAAATAGCCCTTCCCACCCGCTGTCTGTAGGACCATAAAACTGATTTTGGGTATCTGATCTCTACAGCTATCAGATAACAATGTATGTTTCCAATGCCGCTCATTTGTGGCAATTTATCACAGCAGCAGCAGGAAACTAATACAGTGGAGCACTCGTGTGGTATGGAAAGCACTTGAATCTAAGGGAAAGACTGAGGTCAAGGAGAGTATAATAGGTGTGGAAAGCTCACTGTGGGACAGAATAACGGGATCTGATACTACTATAGCAGTGGGGAAGATGGGACCACGGACACGGAGGTAGAGATGAGGGTGGTCATGGGAAGAATAACTAACTGGTTCGATTTGCTGAAGATGGAAGGTGGTTCCCAGGGTATGGACTTTTCTATTTTAAAGTAGAGACAGTCCTCACATGCCATCTAGACAGAAGCCGATGAATTATCTGGGCTAAAAGACGGAGGATCCGAATGATCCCTAGGTTTGGTCAAGAAATTGAGTGAATGGTGGGTCCATTTAAGGAAATGAAGGAGGCCAAGGGGGGAGTCTGCGGGAGGCAGAGTGAAAAGGCGGTGACACCCAGTGTGGGGAGCTGGGAGACAGGATGCTAATCAAGAAATGGTGCATCAAAAATCAACTCATTCCATTTCATCATTTTGCTAAGCACCGTCCCTGAAGTTAGTCAGTCCAGAGGCTATTTTTTCTTCATTTGAAATAATCAAGATAACAGCTTTGTCCTTACAAATTGAGTTTGTCTTCCAAAGTGTTTGCTGGAGCTTTACAAGAGGCTTAAGCAGTTTCACATGAATTAATGATGGCTATCAAATGGGGGGAGATGAATTCCAAATAAATACTGACTGCATAATTGAAGTTGTAAGAATCTACTATGAATAAAATATATTTGTATTTACAGTGCAGAAATCTGATGGTGAAACTGTGGGGTGACACACAGCTTTTTGATAAGAACCCTAACAGTGTTAAATTAGTAAGAGGCTGAATGCATTGTTTAATTATGTCCTGGGCATTGTACTTAAGAATACCACTTGCAATAAATTGGGTCCCATTTGCATGCAGGCAGCACAAGGAGAAAGTGTCTGTATTGTGAAAATCCTAATGTACTCATGGGAACACAGGTTAATGTCATCTGCTGCTTAAAATGAGTCCTTGGTTTCAGAGCTTGCAATTGTATTAAGACTTATCATGTACTCTTTCATCAAAGTAATAATTACTATAGTTTTACATTTCCTTCCACAAGCAGAAACATGGGCCCTTCAGGGCTTTTCAAAGGGGGAAGTCATTATATGAGAGTATATGTGTGTGTGTGTGTGTGTATGTATATATATGTGTGTGTGTGTATGTGTGTATATATGTATATATACATATATATATATATGATGAAAATATAGAGTTAAAACATACTTTTCTTATGGAAATGACTGCAAAATAGGTGAAGGTAATCTCTGGAACTTGTGAATTTAACTTTAAATGACCTTTGTAGATATAATCCAATGAACAAACACAATGGAGAGCCTTACACTGAATGACAAGTATCTTTATACAGAAAGATTTGAGATTTGAGACCTAGTGCAGACAAGCACTGGGACTCACAGATTCTGTGGAAGCATTGTGTAATAAGACATTAAATTGAAGCTAAGGCACAAAGAAAAGAAAATATATAAAAAACTGGAGGCAGAGATTGAAGTCATGTGTGCACAAGCCAAGGAGCATGAAGTATCACCGGGAGAGTCTTGGAGTTCAGTTAGCTAATGTAGTTGCAGTATAACAATTGGACACTTGTGCGGTATCTCATTCGGTGCAATAATTGACTTTGTTTAATAATTTGCTATGATACTCTACTCCATGTAATAACTGGTTCTTCATGTGGTAATTAACTACTTGTGTGATAATTCTCAGTTCAATCATTGATTCTAGTGTGGAAACAATTCTGTATAACAACTGATTCTGCACAATGATCAGTTGTGGGTAATAATGGACTCTGTAGGGATGAGCCCTTTCTGTAATAATGGCATATCTGTCAGCCTATCATTTCTCTGACCAACTACCTGAGAAAAGCACTTAGAGGAGGAAAGTTTTGTTCTGGCAGATAGTTTCAGGGTTTTCAGTCCATGATGATCTGACGCTATTGGCTTTATGCTGGTGGTGGGACAAACCATCATGGTAGAAGGTCAAAGCAGAGGAAAGTTGTGTAACTTATGGTGGCCAGGAGACAAAGACAGTGAGGGAGTCAGCTAAGAATGAGCTAAGGAGATGATATTGCCTCAAAGTTGCAACTCTGTGATGCACTCCCTTTAATGAGGCCTTCTATCCTATGTGCCTTGACTTTCCAATAATGCCAACAAGAATTAATACATTAATGGATTAATCTGTTGAGGTAGTTAAAACCCTGATGATCCAACCACCCTCTAAAAGCCCAACCTGTAAGCACATGATCCTCCTGGGGGGGAGGGGATTTTACAGCCAAAGCACAATGAATGAGCTCTCTAATTATAGGAACAAACATGCAAATAGTGGATTAGCAGAGATTCCAATAGTGGGGGCACATCTAGTTTCAGGAAGTATAAAACCAGTGTATATTATTTATGGTGCAAAGAAAAGATGGGGATCATTAGTCCATACACCTGGTAAGTCAGGAGGGTTCTTGACCTCCAGCCTAGGAAGATTCACAGTGCTGATGAGATATTTGAGATGCTATGCCCATACCTAATTCTGGACTCTTGACTTGGTAAGAGATGACCCTAGCAATTCAGGTTTCCATGACACATAGTATGCTTTATCCCAAGGAATTTAAGAAAACCCTGTTTTCCTATGAGCATCCATGTCAACTCCCAGGGTACACAGGCCATCCCAGGCTACCTGCCAACATCTGAGACTGCAGAAGCAGACATCTTGAAGGACAGGCACATCATTATCACAGAGGTAGGCGTGTTCACAAAATAAATGACTGTGGAGCAGAACAAGCAGGTAACAGATGTCTCCTCCTGTTCACAACTAGTGACCTGCTGCCACCCGAGGGGTGAGCATGAGTTTCATGAATTTGTTCCAGCAAGTTCTTCAGTCTTCAAGTGAGCCATTCACTGCCTTAAAAAACTGTTGTGTCTGCTATCTGCACCTTTATCTGGTTAATTTTTTAAAAAGTATAATTGCCCTTATGAAGAACACAATGCACCATCACTATAGTGCCTCATACTATATGTTCTTTTTTAAAAAAGACATCCCATGAAATGCCTGTAAAACATGAAATTACATTGTATTTTCTATCATCTCTTTGTCCCTTTTATGTAATGAACCTAGAATCTTTACAAATGCAGAAAAATTCTGAAAATACTGTCTAAAATGTATGTGCTCCTGTTGGAACAACAAAAATGAGGCTCAGTGAAAGAGTCCCCAACTACCTTTATATCCTTTTCTCTTCTGCTCTTCAGATCACAGTACAAGCATTTCTTCGTAAGGAGAGTCTCCTTCTGGTTTCTCTAATTACGCCTATTGTGCTTTGTGGTTTCTCTTAGATGATGTGCACTGTCATTTCCATCCCCACTTTCAATACGTGTGCTGACATATATTGCCCCCTCTGCCTGTGTGAATAGACTGTAAATGCCAGAAAAGAAGGGATGGGAGGAGGGTCACTTGGCCATGTAGCCTGGGACTGATAGGTGCTCACACAATACTTGCTGACTGAGTAAATTGGTCCATACACACATAGGCACCAGAGGGAAATCACAGGGACAAATCTAATTTTCTTCCTAAAACTTTATATAATTAGAAAGTAGAATACCCAGATTGTAATAATCTCCAGGAAATAGATGTCTCAAAGTCTTTCCAGCTCATGAGAAAATCATGTTCCTCTTAAAAATGCATCCCAGAAAGAGCACAGTAAATAATCGGTGGTGAACAGAGACAACTCAGAGAGGGTTGAAAAGGATCACCCAGATGTGCTTGTTTAATGAAGAGCTTCAATGCCACTGTTTAACTTAGAAAGATAAAATTTTCCTTTTGATACACCCAGGAGCATAAATCTCAAGTCAGATCAATGTAAAATCCACTGAAAAATTGGACTCTTTCCAACATTTCTAGTGGAGGCCAGACAAACAGGCCAGCAAGTTATGTATGGAAATGCTACTGTCAAGAGCCAATGCCAGTGGTAATTGATGGTCTCATATCTGCCCACCAAGCAGCTTTCTTTCTGCTGCTCCAATGGTATTTTCTCCAGGGGAAGCCACCCCACAGACTTGGTACTCTGTCTGACTTCATACCCACCAAATCAGAAGCCTCCATCATATTGGTTAGTCTTTGACTCTCAAGTGAACCTGTAACCTAAGGTTAGCCAGTCTTCTCCAGGACTTAGCTACCAAAGCAAAGAGGTAGTCACTCTCCTTTTCACGGGTGGCCTAAGGTCTGTTCCTTGGATTTGGGGAGTCCAGTAAACTTTATGTCTGCTATATGGGTAGCCTTGTCTAGGACAGTGAGAAATGTACACTTGATGGTACATTTTGGGACTTTTGCTGAAGTAGGTGAGCCAGTCATAAACACCCTAGACTTTTGGTTTATCTGGGTTCATCAGTAGGGTTTTTTTTCTCTTTAGCTTTGTTTGAGTCATGGTGTTTTCATTTCTGACTCACATATCGATAGCTTATTTCACGCTAATATGGATATTAAAATTTTCTATGTCTTGTTAACCAGTGTTTTACAATTGCTTAGGTCAAAAAACAGCTTTGTAGACCTACCCAGGACTGATTTCAAACAGGCTGCTATGGAGTTTCTCCCCAAGTTTTAGGTTTCCATCTTCTGCCAGAGATATCAAGCAAACTACAAAACAGTACTGCCAGACAATGACTCCAAAAAGCACACTGAGTGTATGCGTGTATGTGTGGGGGAGATTCTTTTTAAAGCTTAGGAAGAAAGGAGGACATTTTTCATGTCTCTGGCAGCTCCATTATGATGCATTTGGACATTTTTGATAAAATTATGAGGCATCAAAAGTTTGCAGCATTGAAGATTAATTTTCCCCCATAAATATATAGATCATAGTCAAATTCTATATGACGAGTTGTGCCCAAAGCAAAAAATATTTTCAATGTAATTTCATAGTGTTATGGAAGCAGATGATAGGACAACGGCATTGAAAAAGGCTTTTGTGGATTGTAAGTGTCAGGTTAACACTCCTAACCTGATGAATCGAGCAGTAGCTGCTGTGAAAATGGAGGGTTTTGTTGTTTTAAAGTTTAAAAAAAAAGTTGAGAGCTGGTGCAGAGGTAAAATTAAAGTAAAAGAAAATAAATAATCCATATCTCTTCTGTTCTGTTTAAATATTAAAGTGTCAGCTGCAATTTTGAAATGACACAAAGAGGCTTGCTGAGCTGAAAAAGTGCTTCGTTTGTTGGCTTCCCATGCTGTCTGAACTGCAGTTTCATTTAAGGATGATTTGGGGGTGAGATGAGGCTACTTTGCACAGTCTTTTACAGGTTAAGAGTCAAGTACACTGCTCGCTTGATGTCTTTTGTTTCTCCTTTGAATTTGTTTCTGACCTTATGGTTTTTTCCAGGAGCCTAAAAGAGTGAAAGCACTCACTCCAGTTCGAATTTCCATTCCTTCCCAGAACTTCCAACTGCCCTATTTGTTTGGCTCAGTGGTTGTCTCATTCTTCCTAAGATTCCTAAGAACAAAAAAACTGAGAGGCTAAAATATTTCCTCCCATTCGCACTATCAAGGGATCTCTCTGGGACTCATGTGATAAAGCCATGCACACAAAGATAGATATTTGACCCTAAATATTTGTGTCTCTGTTATAATCATCCCAGAAGTTTTGAGAACAAGAACTACACACCTAGTATGGTGTGATCTAGCTGGGTTCTCTCCCTGTGCAATTAACAACCTTGTTCAGAAAACCATAAAGGAAAGTGAAAGAGTATTGGAGCTTTGCTTTGCTTAAAGGCAGTCTCACAGAGTAGGATTCTAAAAGCTTACAGGGCTTTAACAGAGCAGATAGAAGGAGGAAGCCACAAAAGTCAAGCTAAAGTGCTACAGACAGTGAAGAACCCAAGGTACATTGAGTCCAAATGCAGATTTGTGTATACTGGATAAGACTCAGGACAAAGCTTTGGAGAAGGACTGAAATAGGATTGGAGCCTCTAGAAGTCAGCAATGTGTGAGAAGGTTCTTAGGTGACTAACAAAGATGGGTTTGCAGTATCTATTGCTAGCTGGGCATTTTGTTTTGTCTTCCTTGTCCTGTCCATTTTTTTTTTTTTTTTTTTGAGACAGGGTCTCACTTTGTAGTTCAGGCTGGCTCTGAGCTCACTATGTGGCCCAGGCAAGCTTCGAACTCAGCAATCCTCCTGTCTCTGCCTCCCGAGTGCTGGGATGACAGGCATGAGCCACCACGCCCAGCACTGTGGTATGTGGTATTGATTGCTGGTGGGCGTGAGTCTCCACACCCAGCATTGTATGTGGTTACCGGGGATCGAACTCAGGACCTTGTACTTGTGAGGCAGGCGCTGGAACCACTGAGCTAACCCTCCGGCCCATGTCCATCTTATAAGGTTTAATGACAAGCTGAACTCTGCTCTCACAATAGAACATAAGCTCTTCAGATAACTTATTTTCCCCAGATCTCCTTCATCTAGAGAAAGGTTTCTCACGCTTGATGTGGTTGTCATTTCAGGCAAGACAGACTTTTGTTGTGAATGGCCTTCCCAGGCATAGAACACTGTTTAGCAATGTCACCGGCTTCTAAGAATGACACCTCAGCAGGACTTGTTCCCTCCTGTGGCAGCCAAATATCCTCTGGAGGCAAATCACCCTCTAGTATGTGACTCAAGAGCTAGACTCAGGTGATGCGACACCTCTTCTCCAGAACTTGGAGCTAGAGAGCCCACGAAGGTCACTTCAGAAGTTCACTCATCTCAGTCCCAGAGAAAGTAGTACCAGTAACACGGCACTGACATTAGTACGAGGGGGGCGGGGTGCAGAGAGAACCAAGCATTCAGAGCTAGCCAAGCCAGCTAGCTAGCGTTTCAGATCAGGGAAGCTGTGACCAATTGAGTTTCAGACTGCATTTTTACTTAGGCAATCTGGCTGAGTCCCTTTCTTTTGTTCTCTTTAGTCTAATTCTCCATTTGTTTTCTGATGAATCCATAAACAACCCAGTAGCCTATCCGTAAATCCCTTTTCTGCTCAAATGAGCTCAGGTTCATCTGTGTTGCTTAATCTAACAACCATAATTGATAAACTAAAAGTAATAACCAGATTGGAGAATGGCCAAAGACCTCCATTCAGAGGTCATCATGGATTAAGAAACACTTAGCTACACTCAGACATAAAGTCCTATGGATTTAGAATGAAATAAATAATGTTTCCAGAATTTTCTCCATTATTCTTCTCACCAACCCTTTTCTCCCTAATCTGAACCTTCAAGAATTTTTTTTTAATTTTAAAATAAAAGACATATACGGTTTGGGTATTTAGGAGCACATTTAGAGACCAACTGTCTGAGTTTAATCCAGGCACTTAATAACAGGTACCTTTGCCTATCTAACTGTCCCAGCCTTCCAACTTCTCATCTCCAAAATGCAGGCAAATTTTCCAGTATTAAAGATAGCAATGGATAGGAAGGCTTGAAGCAGTCTTCAAATGTTTCGATTGCCCATGTGGCATGTATTTCTCTTCTGTTTGTTTTTCTCCTTAGGAAAATCTAAACAGCATAGGAAATGGACCCAAGCCAACCAATCTGCGTGGTCTGTATCCTAAACTCCAGTGACTGATTTATAGGTGAACTTATGACTCACGTTTGTACAATCAGATCAATGTATATACTCCACTGTGGAAGCAAACAGCAAGAAGGCATTACTACCTCCAGAATAGCACCAGAGGCTCTATAAATACAAGTCCAGAGGGGCTGGCAACCTTCTTGTCTTTGAGAGGAGGGACCAGCATGAGAACAGGGACATAAGGGGAAAATACAGAGAAGAGAGTAAAAACAACAGTCTTGATATCCACATTTGAGGTTCTGGATCCAGTTGTACCTGAAGCAGGTTGTAGGCGTGGAATTCCCAATATATTTCTTTCCTTGCTTGGGTCAGTTTGAACTAAGTTTCTGTCTTTTGCAACAAAGAAAAGCGAAGTCATACTGCTACTTACTGTGTGCTGAGTGGTTAGAACATAAGAACCAACAACAGGGCCAGAGAGCTAACTCACAGGAGCTATGCCTGCCTGGAAAGCACAAGTCTTGAGTTCAATCCCTGATACTGAAAAAAAAAAAACTGTAATAAAAATCCAAAGAACCAATCATGGTAATTACTGTTTGAGTTTCCTATTTAACACCTGGGATAGCAAACATCAATAAGCATGTATTATTTTGGAGTTTAATTGCATGAATACGAGGAGAAGGATCTCACAGTGTGATATGATGAATTGTCATTTGTCCAAGCTACCATTTGGGGATAAACTCTTTAGGAAAAATGAGCCTCTTGCACTTTCATGGATGACACTTGTATTTCTCAAACACTTCATAGCTTTCTAACTCTGTGGGGAGTGAGCTTTGTACGTCCAGGAAGCTTTTAGGGTAATGAAATTACAACAAACGATACCAACCTGGGAGTGTTGCCTGGGGCTTAGTCATAGCTCTTTCTCCTCTAGTGCTGTGGTGCTGAGCTCCAACGTGATCTCTGGCATCCAGTGCCCATATTTAAAAGTCGCTGCCAAAGGGCCTGCAGATCGATATTACCCCCCACCCCCTAGCCCTTCCTCACATATTACATTAAAAAGATTCATCCCTTGGAGTGTTGTAAAGATGTTTCAGTGTAGAGCATATATTATGAATGTTTCATCGTTATTCCTGAGGATTTATTTAACATTTTACTTGACAGTCCCTTTGGATTTTTGATTGATTACTAGGTAAATTAGATAAGAAAACTCTTTCTGTCAGATATTTCTACATCATATCGGTAGCGGTGATGCCAATGAGAAAAGCAGGCTGTTATCCAGTCCTCCTCGTGCCAACAACTCTGCCAAGCACGTCGTGCCACGCTTTAGAGGAAAACGCTATGGTCTCTGTGCTAGAGAAACTGAAGTCTGGAAAGCTCAGCAGTCCAGTTCAGAGCTTCCTGCAGGGTCTGTCTCCTTTCAAAGCTGGGCTTCTCGACACATGCTGTCTAAAACACCAGGCTGAGCTGGGTAGTATTTCTGTCACCACTTTGCACCAAGAGCGTAATGAGTCTTCAAACACCTGTCTAGCACCCGAGAGGCTAGCTTGATCCCAGGTGAGGTGAGCCCAGGCTGATGTAGAAAACTGCTCTCCCCATCTTTCCCCATGTCACCATGCCTCCCACTGCACATAACCTTACTACGGCCAGGAGAACAGAGCATAAGGATCAGATACACTGGAGAAGCACGGTTTACTACTCTCTGGGATTCACAAACATCTGACCCAATTAAATGTTATGAGATGTCCTACAGGGAAGAATCAAGTTTCAGTTCATTTTACAAACCCTCTCAAAATAATTTAATTCTGGAACCTTCTGATGGTTGGTTCCATCCAATAATGACAGTTAACATACTGAGTATATTAGAGAAAGAATTTGGCCTTTGGCTTCTCCCCCTAAGGCCCCTCAGGCAAAAATATGAGGAGAGCAATTGGCCTGTTGTTGATGTAGGAAACTCCATGTATAGCAGGAGGTTTTTGATTTCTTTGAAAGTCAAATCACAATTATTAAATTGACTGGACTTACTTTTCTTCTCTCCATGGGTACATCATCCTCGAGGATCTGTGGATTACACTTGGATTGCTGTCTGTGTTAGAAGCTAGAGCACTACCAAGCAGTTTGCCTCTTTGTCAGTTTCTGAAGTGCTTTGTAGAGTCTGTAGCTCAATTTATACAGCATTTCAATAAGCCTTCAAGCCTTCTGGGCTCTGTGCACACATATCCTCCCTGTCTAGGCAGCACAGCCCAGTGATTCTCACTGCGAATCATACTCTCCACCCTTGGGAACCTGGGGAATGTCTGGAGAGGGCGCTACAGGCAGGCAGTGGGTAGTGAGCTCTATACATCTCAGAATGCACAGGACAAGCCTTACCACAAGTAAATGCCCAGTTCACAGTAGCAACAGTGCCAAGCTCGAGAACACTTAGGCTAGGCTGTGTGGAGAGAATACAAAAACCCTACAGTACAATCCCTGAGAATGAGTACACTGTGAAATTTTGTGGTTATTGTTTCCTCATTTATGCAAGATCTATTGCTGGTGTTTTAAGCTGTTGCCCTCCTGAGAACGTCTCCCCAAGTGGTACCCAAATGGTGAAGGCTCTCCGGCTGCTTATATCTTGGAGTTTCACTATCTCAGAAGCCTTCGTCACCAACCAGCCACACAGGGGAGAGAGCACAGAGATGATTAAGCATATCTTTTCAGGTCCAAAGCCCAAAAAGGATGCAGAATCTTCCCACCTCTGTGATGGTGCCGAGGTCTCAGTGATGTGGGGATAGCAAGGCTCAAAGGGGCAGAAAAATAGCCCGATCACATTCTCAAAAGGAACGTGAGATGTTTTGATGAACACGCTGCGTCAGCCCTGGCATGCACAGAAAGTTCATTTTAAACAAATGCTGAATACATAAGGGACAAGAGGACAGATATTTACACAGCAATTACAGAGTAGAAAAGCATAGTTTTAATTTAAGAGACTAACTTGGAACACAGCTCTCAGCCCATCCACAAGGATTTAGGTGAGAGAACTAGTATTATTAATGACCCACAACCCTGAGTCACTTGGAGTACATTAGCTCATTAAATCACTCTGTGACATAGTTATTATGTTTGTTTCATAGATAAGGTAGCTGATGATCAGAGAATCAAGGCACGGGTGGGAACACACACAGCAAATAAGTCACACTGCAGATGCAAAAAGCAAAGACAGATTACAAAACCCATGGTCTTTTATTTTCATCAGCATCTTTCAAGTGAGCCTTTGTCACCTACTATTTCTTATGAAAATGACACTTGTCAAAACAGACCTATGAGCTGAGGCATGTTAAAAATTCTGAATACTGGGCCAGAGGGTTAGCTCAATGGTTCCGGCGCCTGCCTCACAAGCACAAGGTCCTGAGTTTGATCCCCAGTAACCACATACAATGCTGGGTGTGAAGACTCACACCCACCAGCAATCAATACCACATACCACAGTGCCAGGCGTGGTGGCTCACGCCTGTCATCCCAGCACTCGGGAGGCCGAGGCAGGAGGATTGCTGAGTTTGAGGCTTGCCTGGGCTACATAGTGAACTCAGGGCCAGCCTGAACTACAAAGCGAGACCCTGTCTCAAAAAATGAAAAAAAAAAAATTCTGAATACTGTATTTTCCTCTTGAAAAAAATCACAATGCCTCTTAGGATATTTAAAGCATGTGTCTTGTTTTCAGAGGCCAATTAAATCAATTAGATTGGATTCCTGTATTTTCATTACAAACATTAATATTCCATGCAATTAACTGGAGTGAATCTTCAGGGACATTGCTTTCTCAGCATAGTTCTGCTTTCACATTGGCACTGAATTTTACAACCACAGCATCCATATAAAATGACATCTAAAGTCCCATGTGAAGAGGTAACATGGTAGTAGACCCAAGGGCACTGGCTGGGGACCTCAGAGGTAGAGGTTCAGCTCTCAGACATGGCTAGAACAAGTTTTCATCATTAGATAAGGGTTCCACCCTCCAAAGTTAGGCTGACATAGAATTAGATTAGATATGGCGCAGAGGCCTTAGCATCTTTACCCCACATCCAACATGCTTTGTTTTGCTTTATGGTATTTCACGTATTTTGTGTCTTTGTGGATTTACTACATATGATAATCAGTATCAATTAAAGCTACTCCACAAGAAAAAGGTATTTACCTTTGTCCTACAGTCTCACTGGTAAATGACCCCTCTTACCTCCAATGCTCCTGTGGTCACATTTCAGGGTCCCTTGGGGCTCCGAGTATGTGAAGTAGCTTAGGTCTAGAAACTGGAGAGAAGGGCCAAGAAGCGTCAGTACTGTGTCATCAGCTGGATCTCTACCCACTACATCTAGATTCACTGCCCGAAGACATTAAGAAACACCCAGGTGGATACCACTCTTACTGAATTCTTAAGATCTGTGACCACGGATCCCAATGGGGCACATGCTCCGATTACTGCTTGGCTCCCGTGGGTCATTCTGTAATTGTTTTCTCATCGTAGACCAGGTATTTGTGTCCCCCCTAGAGTTTCCTGAGCCTCTAGATGTTGAAAGTGGCTACTTGGAGCCAGGAATTGACTAGGATTTTGAGGTCAGGCTCAACAGAAGAGAAAAATGCACTGGAAAGGTATTCCAGGTGCCGTGCATATTCTATCTGAAATAAAGGGAAGCCTAAAGTCATCTTCAGCTGTCTCTGATTCAGTTTGATGTGAAATGTGTTAATTAACTTTCTCTCCTCCTCTTTACAAATAAAATATGGTGAGGAAAGAGTATAAATTGCTGACTTATGCCTAACATATGGGTCTCCTGGCAGATTCTAAGGTCCAAGGAAAAAGAATAGCCTGTACACAGATCACAGAGTTACATAGCTGACCAAAGCTGGAGAGCATTTTCTAAGAAGTGGTATTTGAGTTGAGTTGGGAAGTGATATTTGAAGGTTGTAGGGGATCTTGGCAGGGAGAAATGGGAAGAACCACTCTGAGAAGAAGTAACACAAGATGGGTTTAAAATTGGTGAACATTTGGGCCAGTGGGAATATTCGGTAACTCTGAGCATGAGACAGGGACAAGTGAAGAAGGGGAAACAGACTGAAGGCAGGGAGGTGGGATCAGGTTACCAGGTATCCACAAACGCCAACTTCTGGTGTTCACTTCCTGGTGCCCCGCGGCAAAGGAGCCTCATGGTCACTGGAGTGGTGGTAAACCCAGCAGGATCTACACAGAGGGACTGATTTGCAAGTGAGCTTTCACCTGCTTACTGCCAGCTGACTTGGCTTGTGGCATCTGTCCCCTTCGCTTCCCTTCACCGCCCAAGGCACCCTTCCTGGGACTGGGCCTAATGAAATGTTTCCCATTTAATTTCAGCTCTGCTGGGAGGAGCCCTTTTATCTCGCCTGTTTCTCCTCCATCAAAGCCTGCTCAGCCTTGAGTAGCTGCCCGCCCCCTTGCTGGTCTCATCCTCCCAGAATCCTGCCTGGAGGTTTTAATTCAGAGTCTCAGAAGACAAGCAAGGGGGCTGCGTTTGATTGATCCGTCAAACACAATCCCTTCACAATTGTCTTTGGAGACTCGGGCTCTAGACATGAAAGATAAAAACAAGAGATGCCAGCTTGGTTTGAGATGGAAGAGTGTGCCTGATCTTTCTGTTTTTCCTTCAACTCAGAAAAAAAAAATATATATATATATATATATAAACATAAAATAAAAGCTTCCTCTCTCAGCTCAATCAGTGCATTGTTTTCCTGTCTACCCATCTTGTTTCATTTCCCAAACGAATTTTTACTCATTCCAGAAGTACTAAAAGCCACCTAACATTTATTGAGGTCCCTCTGATCGCTTGATGTACATTTTAGACACTACCTACAGTAACCCATTTCACCTTACGAACTGGGGTACAATTATTAACCTTATTTATAGATGAGAAAACTGAATCATGGAAAGCTAAGCGGTCTGTCACCGACAACACAGTCTGTAAGTGATGGCACTGGGTTTTAACATCAGGCGATGTGTTCCAGAGACTCTGTTCTGTGCCAAGATGCTAAGTCCTATTCCAGGAAACTGAACATTGGGGTGACAGTGTATGGATTTGATTCAGCGAGGAAACTTATTATTTCAACTTCAAAGTATTTTTCAAATATCTTCAAGATGCAAGGCTAAGGAGTCACAAATAATTCATGGATTAGAAGAATTAAAAGATGTTCAAGGTCAACATTAAAGGAGGTCACCCAGGCTTCCCTGAGATTTTAACCTATAAAATGGAAAACTAAAAATGTGAGGTCCTTCAACTCTGGGGACAGATGAGAAACTCCACAGATGAGTAAAGAACCAACATACTATGATGGGAAACAGCCATAAGAAGTCCGAGATAATCCAACTCCCTTTCTATAGGTTCAGCCAAAATTTGGAGTGGAGAACACAAGAAGGGGTTAAATCTAACACAATAAAACTTTATTTGGGTAAATAGGCTGTGTACATGTGTCCAAAACTGATTGGAACACTCATGCGATGCAAAGCCAGGAGTCAGACAGACACTATGACAGCAAAAAAAAGGATTAAATACACTCTGAGATCAAACCATCTTCATGCAGGATGAGACTTCACTCAAAATCATAAGGTTCTGGAATTGTACAAAGAAAATGTCATCAGAGTCATAAACTCATAGTTGGCAAATCACAGGTGCTCTCATAAGTAGAGATTTTTGCCATGAGCATCTGAGATTTTGTTCTAAGTGGATTATTTGAACCTTTTACATTTGGATGCAGCTATACCTTGTTAACAGAATGCTCATACAAATTTTAAAAGCTGTTAGGAAAGTTATTTAATAAAAGTACTACATTTAAAAACCTCTTAGAGGAAGATGATAGCTTACTAATAGATCACATACCAATATTTGCTAGACCCTGAGTTCCATCTCCAGCACTGGAAAAGCAAAATCAATAAGCAAAACTTGTAAGAAAATTCAAGCTCTCTAGGACTGAGCTATAGCCCCAGCCCTTTCACATTTTGTTTTGTGATAATATCTCCCCAAGTTGCCAGGATGGTCTTGAACTTGTAATTCTCCTGCTACAAGCTCCTAAAAACTGAGAGTATAGGTGCATGCCACCATGCCCAATTTAACCATCACTGTTTTAAAATGGTTTTTCATTGTTGTTGTTATTATTATTTTGAGACAAGGTCTCACCACATAATCCAAGCTGTCTTCACACTTCCTATATCGCTCAGGCTGGCCTTGAACTTGCAGTCCCTGTGCCTCCATCTCCCAAGTGCTAGAGCTACAGTCCAGTACCATCGTGCCCAGCTGTTTCAATCAGCTTAAGGTTCCTTTGTTCAGTTCAAGTGAAAATCATGAATCTGCACCATCCAGCTCTTTTGGTAGTCCTGATGTCACCAGACACCACCAGGTAACCCTGGATCCCAACCATTGACATGGCCAGCTGCTGGTCCCTGCCACTTCCAGCTACGACCATGTGGAGACAGATTATGCTAGACACCATAGGTCAATGCTGCCAAGTGCTGGATCCCTGCCACTAGTCTTCTGCTGCTCTTCACTGGCTCTTGGTCTCTGGAGCTCTTCAGTGTTAAACACTCTGTTTATTCACTTTGTCCATGTGACTCAGGATAAAATTCCTAAATGGATTACAGGACTTTTGAGGCGCATGCTATCCAAGAAATAAATCACAAATAGGCTTACAGGAACACGAAAGCAAGTATCTATTTTCACAGGGCCTATCGTGTAGCACAGGGGAGCTACACTATACCTGTACAGAAGGGAGTCCGCCTAGATCAAGATGTCTGGGAAGTTCTACTTCTCTAGCAGCGTGTGGATCTGTCTTAGCGAGGGTGAGCGCTGAACCCAAGGAATCTTTTGGAAGGCTTGAAAAATCTGAGTACAGGGATAAGGGGCCCAGATCCCTATTTTCCCGAGGGTAGCCACTCCAGGTTGCCCTCTCTGTTTTCAAAAATGTAACAGCGTGGATTGAAGGGGCTGGACCAGGAGAGAGGAAGGAACCGCACTGACTGTCTGGTTGTACTCAGGCTGGAGTGAAGAATGGTGCTTTGATAACCAGGGGAAACTGTGAGATAGCCACGGAGGACATTGAAGTAAGCTGTCCCCATCCATTGTGGTGCGTGAAACAAAGAGCCAGAGAGAGGCGGTACAGAGAGCCTCCAGCAAAGTCAGACCTCCTGCCTGGAAGAATGAGTTAGGTGGTTCTCTGTCTCACAGCTAGCACCTTTTTTAATACAGGTTTTGTGATCTTTGGTTCACCAAAGGCATTGACAGTATAATACTTTTTTCAGGGGACCTGTTTTTTGCTCATGCATTTATAGACTTCTCAGGCATATCTACTTTCAGGGAAGCTGTAAATATCTCTGATTTCTAATTATTAGACTCTCCCTAGAAGGTATCATGCATTCTCTAGGATGACAAAGAATAGGTAGAAAATGTACAAAGTTGGATAGTGGTTTTTCTCTACTGACCTTGGAATGACTGGGCAGAAGCTCAGGAAGGTTGTTCAGCCTAGAGATTATTTATTCTTCATAGCTGTATCTGTTCAACCTGGAATGGGTTATTTTAGGTGATATGTAAGTTTCTTAGAAGAAATCGATTAATTGTACCTGTTTTCCCTTGTTTCAGAAGATTGCAGGTGTTGTACAAACAGTTCAGTAAGAACTATTGCTGGAAAGAACCATCAATAGGTGTTCCGATTAAGAGGCAAAAGCAGGATGACAAAACATTTGTATAATCTCAAAGTATCTCTGCTCAAGACACTTAGGCATCACAGAAAGAAAAATATCAGCTTTGCTGTAAAGAATCTCAACAAAAACTTCCTGAACCGATCAATATGTCAACCCTAAGGTGCTTGACTAAGGACTGTTCTTCATTCCTCTGGTATTCTTGCCCCAGATGCAAAGCAGCCCCATAGGAATGAGTAACTATCAGGTGAACCCAGACTGAGGGGCGTTTTATAAAATATTTTCCAAAGGCATCAAAGTCAGAGAAGACCAAGAAAGCCTCAGGAGTCATTATTATTTCAAGGAAGCAACAACAACAACATAATAATTAAATGCAATTTAGGAGCCTATACCAGGTCCCCGAACAGAAAAGAATCATTAAAACAAACAGACTTTAGAAAAGCCAATGAATCCAAGTAAGGCTTGGACATTAGTTAATACCAATAATTCTATGATCCTGATCATGATGCCATGAGAATTCTTTGTACTACTTTTTTTTCACTTTCTCTGAGTCTAAAGTAATTTCAAAGCTAAAGAGTAGTTTTTTAAAATTGATATCAGTAACTACAATGCGAGACCCTGTCTCAAGGAAAAAAAAAATGATGTCAGAGACCATATTTATCAAATGTACAAAACAACTCCTTGATTTTTAATAATATCTCCATGGCTGAATTTTCTGTACTTTTTGTTTTATACTTCATTGCTATCTTTTAAAAAGATTACTGTTTTTATATTTTTTAAAACTTTAATCACAGTAATATATTTCATGGTTTCTCATTTTCCTAGCGTTAAACCTTGAAGATTGAAAAAAGCATTGCAAATCTTACTCTTTCAGAAGACTCATTTTAAAAAATTACTTTTCTTTAATATACCTTCTTCTCCTAGTCTTTCCCTTCCCCTCTTCTGTTCCTCTCCCTATCTCTTTCCACCTCATGCATTTCTAAGAAACCACGAAAGCATTTGCCAGATTCTGGCCGAAAGTACTGCGCATTGCCCCACCAGCCTCTCTGGAGGAGGCCCCTGCAGAGAGGCACCAGCTGGGGGAATAAGGAAACAGGCCAAGTGAACCCGGAAGGAGGAGGGTGCTTTCTCAAGCTGACACTGCTGTCAAATGTACAAAACCTGCGTCGTGAGCAGAGAGAAGCAAGCATTAATATTTTTCTGATAATGCTGGCTACACCAAGCACGAAGTGGTTGACACTATGAAACAAAGGTCCTGATTCATTTCAAGGCTCTGTGGGCACAGAGCATGAGTAACTGTTGAGTTATGGAAATAGAGCAAGAGTTTGGTTCTACTAACCATGTCATATATGCATATATATGGTTATATATATAACTATATATAACCATATATATATAAAACCATACCACCATATAACCATATGGTTATATATATATATATATATATATATATATATATATATATATAACCAATGACTTTAGCTATTGCTCCCAAAATAGGGTGCTTTCCTTACCCAATCAGTCTCTACTGCCCCACATTGTTCACTCTGTCCCCATGCCTCACTGCTGACACTTTAATCCCAACCAGGCTGCTGACAGATACTTACCTGTCCTGTGAGCATGCTGCCACCCCCAGCGAGGTGTCTACACAGGAATGCCTGTCTCTCCACTGAGACCAGCATCCCCGGGGCCAGGGTTATTTCTCCCCAGGAGTTCTTCCGCTGGGACATAGTGAGACCAGAAGATAGACAGATAATAAGCAGTGGACACAAGCCCTTCAGAAAAGTACAACACGAGGTGGAAGGGCCTCATCAAAGTGTGTGGAAGGAAGCCATAGACAGGGCAGCAGGTGTCAGGAGTCTACCTAAAAAGAGCAGCCATATTGTTTCATTATCTCAAAATGTTCCAAAAAGTCCACATAAGTCCTTGAATTCGGGCAGCTCTTCCATATCCTCTCTTGGAACCCCTCTTGGCTTGTAAGAGCTTTTCTTTGCGCTCTCTAATAACTATATCTGAGCCATTCCCCACTTCTGTTTGCATTACTTTATTTCACATCCTCTTCCAAACAACCCAGAGGAAGAAAGTAAGTGACAGTAGCCTTCCATGGTGATACTCCCTTCCTCCAAGCTCTAAAACCTTGCTCCATTCTCTCTCCCTGGGTAGATTTCCTTCTTGCCCCCAGCCCTTTGCCACCTCATCTCTAACCAGGATGTCTGTGCTGCTCAGCCCCTTTGTAACAGCTTTTGAACTGAAGGCAGCAGAAAAAGAGGAATAAGCCCAGTCCTTTTCACTCCACCTTTTAATTCTCTCTGGAAGACTGCTTTAAATGCAGGCAGCTGTGTGTGTGGATCTGTTACCACAGCTCGGCTTCAGATTCCCCTTCAGACTTCAGCCAACTCCCCTTCCACCTCACCAGAAAAAGAACAGATTGAATGCCATCCAGCTCAGACAGTACAATAGTCTTGGTTTTTCTTTTCACCTCCTAGATCCTTGTCATTATCACCTCCACTTTTATCACAGAACAGTCTAGGGAATAATGGGACAATTAATGAAACAAGATCAGGCATGCTGACCTTTTATGGCAAGGGTCATCGATGACATACTCAGCTCCTTTCTGCAAATTAGGAGGAGACCCTCCTTCTTCCAGGGAAACTCAGCCCCATGATAGAATTTGGGGAGCGGACATTTAGTTCCCACAGCTCGGCTGTACTCAGGAGCCTCCCCTGCTGGTAAACTGTGGGACTGCATAGCTGTGAGTCTGATTCAGTCCTCTCAAACTCAGCTTCCTCATATGCAAAATTAGAGAAATTTAGGAGAAGTGGTAGAATTAAATGAAACAAATGTTTCACAAGTGCTCACCACCATGTTCAGCCTATTGCAAGCACTCAGTAAGTGGCTTTCTCAAGATCTCCATGCCATACTGTGGCCTTCATCAAATGCTTATTTTCTCCACTCTGGTTGTTAAGAACCACAAAGGCGATGTTTATGTCTCATCTCTTTTTTGTTGTATTATCTTTCCCAGAACAATTTCTGATAACTGGAGTGCTTGATAAAAATAAAATAAATGAATGAGGGCTGGTGATTTAGCTCAAGTGGTACCTCACCAACCTTGGACGTACAGAGGTCCGAGTTCGATCCCTGGTACCACAAAAAAATACATACATACATACATACATACATACATACATACATACACACACACAGACATACATAAATACAAGAAATAAATGAATGGGACCTTTGAGATCAGATGATATACATACAATCCTGTACAAATGCTCACAATCAGTGTAGATTATTCAACTTCTCTCCTCCTATTAAAATTCATTGCAAATTTTGAGGATCTCTGACCTATGGCTTTAATTTTTCTTCAAGGTTTTAAGAATGTGTGATCATCACTTCAGATATTTATAAATCATACCATATCAACTGTACAGTACATTATCATTCATAGCATTAGAGTGTGTATGCACATGTTCATGGCAGTCACAGCATGGAATCCAGCTTCCAAGATGGCCCCAGAGATCCTTGGCTCCTGGTATTTGCATTCATGAGTAGGCACTCCTGTTAGTCTTCTGGACACTTCTACAGAGTTAGCTCCTATTAAACCACTTTCCAGGTGAGAATATGGACTTTCAAAGAGACTACACTGCTGGAGATCAGGCAGCCTGGAAGTGGAGCAAGCCAGAGTTGGACTGACTCAGTTCTTTCCAAATCTGTGACCCACATTCTTTTTTTTTTTTTTTTTTTGAGACAGGGTCTCGCTTTGCAGTTCAGGCTGGCCCTGAGCCCCCTATGTAGCCCAGGCAAGCCTGGAACTCAGCCATCCTCCTGTCTCTGCCTCCCGAGTGCTGGGATTACAGGCACGAGCCACCACACCCGGTACTGTGGAATGTGGTGCTGATTGCTGGTTGATTGCTGGTGGGCATGAGTCTCCACGCCCAGCATTGTATGTGGTTACCGGGGATCGAACTCAGGACCTTGCGCTTGCGAGGCAGGCGCCGGAACCACTGAGCTAACCCTCCGGCCCTGTGACCCACATTCTTAACCATTTCACAAGATCGGCTTCCTGTGGCATTGTACTTGATTGCCTGCCAAGGCCTGGGATAATTTTTTAATATCCATGATCAAAATTGAATTTTACTAGTGTGAAGGTTATTTTAAACATAAGAAAACTATGACACTGGAAGTGGACGCTCCCATAGACTGCTTGGGAAAAACAAACATGCAACAAAAATTGCCACACGCTTGAAATGATGAGTTGAGTGACTTTCCTATAGGTCATTTTTTTGTGGATTTACATGGGAGACACTTTGGCATGAGAGAAAGGGGGAGAAAGCAGGAGGAGGTTGGGAGAAAGGCAGGAAAGAAAGCTCAAGGAGAACCCAAATGCCCACCAACTCTAGACTGGATAAAGAAGATGTGGGTTTTTTATAAAATGGAGTATTACTCTGCCATAAAGAATGATGAGATTGAATCATTTATACTCAAATGGACATATCTTCAAAACATACAAGTGAAATAAATAGGTCACAGATGTGTAAATAGCGTATCTTTTCTCTGGTATGAGAAACAGAAGTTGTAAATGTGTTCTAGAATGCATGATTGATATTGTGAAATAGTAAATATTCAAAGGGAATGGGGTTTAGGGGTAAATAATGAGGAAAGAAAAAATTGATGGTAAAAAAGGAAACAAAGCTTGTGTACATTGGTGGGGGGTGGTAGGGTGGGTAGGGGAAGGGGAAAAAAGGAAAATTAAGTTGTGTCATATACTGGCACAAATTCTCAATGTGGAATATATTTGGGATGTGTATATATAATGTATCAACAAAATGTACCAATTAAAAAAAGAATTCCCTCCTAAGTCAGAATCTGGGGCACAGTGAAGCCATCTCTTTGCTTCAAGATGGGAATAAACGACATTATAGAACAAAGACCTGAGAAAGGATTGAGGTGGGTAGACATGGGATAGGAGCCTGTCAGAATTTTCGAAGTGACAATTGGGCTATAAAGAAACATACTTGTTTTGTGTCAAGAAGACAGAACTTGTATACTCTTCTCATTGCAGGGAATCAGAAGCCTGTTGAAAGGTTGCAACTTGTCCTGTCTGTCTGTCTGTCTGTCTGTCTTCCTAAGCTTCCTTCTTCCTTCCTCCTTTCCTTCTTTCTCCACTCCACCCTTCCCTCTCCCTTTCCACTCTTTCTTTTTCTTTACTTCCCCTCCCTTGTTCCCTTCTTACCTTTCTTGCCTTCCTTTTCTTCCCCTCCCCTCTTTTCTTCCCCTACCTTTCTTTGCTTTCTGTCTTTTCCTTTTCTTCCCTTCCTCCTTCATTTCCTTCCTTTTTGAAAATCTGGATTTACACAAGAAACCTCCTGATGCTTAAAAGTTCACAGCTCATTTTTTTATCCTACTTTTAAGCACAATGTGGGTGAACAGAACCTGTCTGGCAGCCCGAGGTGCCCCAGAGGCTGTATGTCGGTGGCCTCTTTTGCAAAGAAGCATCAGGTCAGGAGGTGGCAGGCCTGAAGGACCAACTGCCAAGGCAGAGAACAAAGAGCAGGGAAAACAAGAGGCGCGCAGACAACTCCTAGCCCAAAGGCTGTTGATCAGCCATCGGAAGGTGGGCCCCAGGTGGAATGGGAATCTTTAGAAGCTGCTAGATGAAGAATAAGCAGCGGCCTGTCCTCCTAGCTGTGGGCTTTGCAGACTATGATCTTGGGGAGAGAACGTGTTGTCAAATGAGAAAGTTTCAGGCCAGAAGCCCCTTGGCGGGCCGTGAGTTCTACTCTCTGTTTAAGCATCTGATCACTGGTGGATCTGTTCCCCCTTCGTTTCCCTTTGGACTCTTGAACATAAGGGACTGAGCACAAACTGGCAGTGAATGATAGCCCTCCCGACTTCGGGTGATTATTCGCATTAATAATGATGAGCGTGTCAATGTAATATTTGCATGAAAAACTGCAGACATCTGGTGGCGTGTGCTTGTGTGTGTGGTGTTTGTTGGGAAACAGAAGAAAAAGCTAAGTGCCGGTGAAATGTGAAATATAATCGCTCCGAGTAAGACTAAACAGAAAGTAGGCAGGCTGTCTGGTTTCTGCATGCCAGCAGTTTTGAACTGCTCACACCCGAGACTCAGTTAGGTTACCTTGGAAACGCACAGCTGTGCATGTGCAGCAAACTGAGTACACAAGTTGCGGGCCTGGCCCCTGGGGGTCCTATTACAGAATTTTGGATGTTTAGAAATATTTTGTAATAAGGCCCCTGGCGTCACGTATTAGTAATAAAATGTACAACTGCCTTCATCCTCATCAACCACAAATTTGTTTCTTATGGAAATGAATCAGCATGGTTTCAGGTAAGAGCATGTGCATGAGCCTGCGTGATTGTGTGTGTGTGTGTGTGTGTGTGTGTGTGTGTGTGTGTGTGTGTGTGTGTGTAATTCTATCTTCCTCCAGTGTAATGCTTCAGTTACTATTTTTCTAGGTAGTTCTGCCTTTTTTATAGGTGGCAGAACCAACCCGAAAGGTCTAAATTTTGTGCAGAGCAGCTGAAATACAGCTTTGGAGGCCCAGGTCAGAGGCTGAGACCTGGAGAAGGATGCAGGAGGCTGGGGATTTGCAGGTGTTTTCTTTGAAAATGCAGATTTTTAGGTAATGGCGGATGTTCACCATCTCTAGCATCGTGGATTCCAGGAGTTTTGGCTGGGAAAACCTCGGTTCAGTTGCAAAGGTACTGCTCTCTCAGTGTGGCTAGGGTAATATTCAGAGAAAGGACCTAAAAATGAAAGAGGGCTTGTGCCTTCGTTACCTGTTCTGAGTGGCCAGGAGGAGATGACTCCCCCTGATGTTTACTTCCTTGGTCGTTTTCCAAAGCGTTCATCTAAATGTCTTCAGTAGCAGGGAAGGGAATGTTCTTTTCTGTTAATGGCTTTCAGCCTGTTTCAGGAAGGCCCGCAGTTTAACGTTCCCTGGTGACCTCTGTGCAGTTATTGGAAGGATATGCCTCCTAGAAACTGCAGATATCCTGGCACTTGCTCTGTAAGTCAAGCCACTGTTTCCAGATGCCCTGGCCCGGGGTGGGGGATGGGGGGATCGGTCTGAGCTATTCTTGCAAATTGCAGCTGATAGGTGGTGAGCAGAGTGAGCAGGGTCCCAGGGCTCATCAGACCTAGCAGGCGACACTCTGCAGTTCACTCACCGTGACTTTAGATCATTTTTTGCAATTGTCCTGTGTTTCCCCTCGTCTGAAAAGCTGAAATACTAATGCGTACTTCATTGATAAGATGAAAGGGTGCTGAGCTGTATAACATGCCTAAAAATAGCCAATAATAAAATTTAAATGTGTAAGAATAACGACTAACACTTAAGTGGAACACATTCCGTACACGATTCACTATCTCGAACGCTTACTACTCATTCTCTTGTTTCAGCCTCACCATACGCCTTTCAGGTGAGTCACATTGTTTCTGCCATTTTTATAGCTGGAAGAAAACTAAAGGCTTAGAGCCGCAAATACTCTGCCCGAGCTTTATAAAGTCTGCTTGAGTCACGGCTCAGCCATACAGCTGGTACATTAAGAACACTTTTAATTCTACTAAGTGAAGGCAACAACAACGTTTTTGCTAATAAGAGAGGTGATGCGATAATCGGAAAATTAGCCCTGCATTTTTAAGAGGCAGGAAAAGGGCATTGGAGAGTCAAAACTCCTGGGAGAATCATACTGGTGGAATGTTTACCAGGGGAAAATCCCATTTGCAACCCTAAAATGAAGGAAAAAGATAGATTACTAGCTTGGGAATTTCATATTGGAACCTGGAACCTGTCATGTCAAATAGTGAGGCCATTTGTGTAAACAGCTCTTCCTATGGGACGCCTGTGGAGACTGTGAGGATGTTTTCTCTGGGGTTCGAGAATTGTCACTGCCTCCTCTCCCTAGCATTGGGGTCGAGGCCAAGGAGAGACATCCTGTTCAGAGCATGGCCAAAAGCTTGGGAAACATGGGCGCTGCTAGATCTAAGGCTAGAATCATTTCTCTCATCTCATCTGATCAGAAAAAAAATGTTTAAATTTTAGATAATGTGTAAGAAAAATTAAACCAATGCAGCAAGGGTCTGGTTCCCTGTAGAGAGCTTTGCTGAGCTGAATAGTCATAAGTACTGGGGATTCAGTTTGGAATCAGAAGTCTTGCCAGCTGGGCTACTGCTCCCCCCTTCCAGAACTTTCTGGGATGGTGCAAATGCTTTAGATCTTTCTGACTCACTGTAATTACTGAGCTCCTGTCACCTGGCCAGTGTTAACGATGATAAGCTGAGTACTTGATTTCTTTTAATTGATTGAAATTT
Organism: Thryonomys swinderianus; assembly: GCA_004025085.1. Lineage (NCBI taxonomy): Eukaryota > Metazoa > Chordata > Mammalia > Rodentia > Thryonomyidae > Thryonomys > Thryonomys swinderianus. Next base: position 66,302 of record PVIC010000435.1, read on the forward strand.
AAATTTCACTAAACATAGTATATTCTATATGGATGGTATGCGGTGAGGGTATGGAAACCAGTGACTATGAGGAAGGCTATAATCTCAAGGTTCAGAGGAGGTACTGAAGACTAAACCATCCCCTGGTGCAAGATGGCAAAGTTCCATTTTTTACCTAAACTCAGGGCAGCCATCTATAAAATGGGGGGAATTTTAGTAAAATCATTGAGTTTGTTGTGAGAAGGGAATATTTTACATAAGTCTCTTAGAGTCTAAAATAGTCAACAATGCAGCAGTTATTATTAATAACAATATGGTGAATATTATTAGTGTTTTGTAATCAAAGTACGCACAGGTTGTTGCACAGAGGGAAATTGAGAAAGAGAGAGACAGAGAGAAAGAGGGACTGAGCGAGAGAATATTGACCTGCTGGTGACTGGGGCAAATTCAGAAGGAATGCAGGACACAACTCACATGGGAGTGATATTTGAGCTTCACTGGTCCAGGTGATGGATGCACAACTGCTCAGCAAGATGATGGGTGATTCAAGCCGAGGCTGTGTCTGGGCGCATGCTGTGTTTGGCAGGAGTCTGTTTGTCTGGGGAACTGGAGAATCACAGGTTTTGAGTGTGTAGGTTAGATATGAAAAAGATCCTAAGGCCTTCCAACCACAGTGGGTGTTTTGGAATCCTTTTTAGTTTATGGTGATCTGTCATATGGATTTATGGGGGGAAGTGAGATCAGATTTTCATATCAAGAATAAATCTGCCAGGCCGGAGATTTAGCTCAGTGGTTCCGGTGCCTGCCTCACAAGCGCAAGGCCCTGAGTTCGATCCCGGTAACCACATACAGTGCTGGGCGTGGTGACTCATGCCCACCAGCAATCAATACCACGTACCACAGTGCCTGGCGTGGTGGCTCACACCCTTAATCCCAGCACTCGGGAGGCAGAGACAGGAGGATTACTGAGTTCCAGGGTTGCCTGGACTCCATAATGAACTCAGAGCCAGCCTGAACTACAAAGCGAGACCCTGTCTCAAAAAAAAAAGAAAAGAAAAGAATAAATCTGCCTCCTGTGGATGAGTGAACAAAAGGGGAAGGAGGCGGAAGCCAGGGATATCAGTAGGAAAGAGGTTTGGTGTAAGGAGACAGGCCTCAATTAAGTCAGTAGCAATGGCGATGGCCAAGGGGTGAATCTGAGAGGCAAGTTACAGAACATACCCAAACTTGACAGGAAAGTGAAATCAATACTTTTATAATCAGGAGCCAGATTAAAGTAAATAAGAACAACAGTGGTCATATTGGTTAGCTTGTTTCCAGTGCTTTCATCTTGCATACTATCCTTTTAGCATATTGAAAGGATACTCATTCTATCCTTCCAATAGCTGAATGAATACCCTGGAAATTAAGAGGGGTTGTACAGGAAGTGATGGATCCAGGCTACAGGAAGTTGCTCGGCACACAGCACTATGATTGTCATGGTGGAGGTGATTGTTAATCTTTGTTATTATCACTGATGCTGGTGAAAAGTTAGGTTTTACCCACTTAAAAGACAAGTCCAGGCCAGAGAAGACCCTTGAGAGGCCAGAGAATATGATGTTATATGGAGAAAGCACTCAGTAAACCCTATACCTCCAGGAGGAAATATTTTGAGAGCTCTGGGCCCTGTAATTTTTCATGATTTTCCTTGTCCTGCATGTGAAAGTCTGAGTATTCTTTTTTTTTTTTCTTTTTCTTTTTGAGACAGGGTCTCGCTTTGTAGTTCAGGCTGGCCCTGAGCTCACTATGGTGCCCAGGCAAGCCGCCATGAACTCAGCAATCCTCCTGTCTCTGCCTCCCGAGTGCTGGGATTAGAGGCGTGAGCCACCACGTCCGGCATTGTGGTATGCGGTGTTGATTATTGGTGGGCGTGTCTCCATGCCCAGCATTATATGTGGTAACCGGGGATCAAACTCAGGACCTTGCACTTGCAAGGCAGGCGCCGGAACCACTGAGCTAACCCTCCAGCCCCCAAAGTCTGAGTATTCTTGCCAATACTCTGCCTTGCCCCTCCTATGCTTCCTCTGCCACCCCAGAGGATCATGTCTTCATTTGGGCTTACTCTTAATGCATACAGCATAATGCAAAAACCTCTAGCTAGGAGTTAGGCCATAAGAGATTTGCATATGATTTCTATTAACTGCATTTTTCCCCATTTACTTGCTTGATTTAGGAAACAGGTAAGGAGAGGTAACAAAATATTTCAGTATATTTTTTCTCATTGGCCAAAGTCAGGGTAGTATTTTCCAGCTTTTATCATTTGTTTCATGTTAATAATATCCTATTTTTAGTTTTAAAAAAAATAAAAGTGGGGGGAATAGAGACTGAGATGTCCAGTGATTGAGATTTATTTTGGCTCTGCTTTGTGGTATTTCTACAGCTTACGTGATCCTAAGATTTTTGGCCAGTAAATCTGAGAGAAGAATCCAAATGAAACTAATCATGTTTAAAACAGCCTTTAAGGGCAGCTTGCCTTAACAACTCATTAGCCAGATTTGGAGGAACAGGATGCAGGATACACATACTTTCAGCCTCAGAACCGAACTGTGCGCCCCAGGATGAGTCCGTGAGTGCTTAGCACTGGTCCCCTCCGTTCAGATGGGCAGATCTGACAAAGCTCTCCTTTGATGTTCTTCTCAGCGGTGGACTGGAATAAATCTGCCAGTCGTGCTCACCCTGGCAGCCACCCCCCAGCGGGCAAGTGGTGCAAAGTGGCTAATTGTTTTTGGGTTATTAATTTCAATTTCAGAGGTTTTGGATTTCAGGGTGAAGAGGGCTCAAAAGAGTTGCAATGGTATCTCAAAGCCACTGGCCCTTTCTAGGGATAGGTTGCTCTCCGTTTCCACCGTGGTAGCTTTTAATGCCTTAGGGCATCTTCTGAAAAGTCATTGATTAGGCAACATGAAGAAGTGAACCATTCCATAAAAATTAATTTCCAAAATCTTCAAAAAATTTCTTTAAATATTCAAGCCATGTCTCACTTTAGTTTCAATTATAGGTACATTTTAAATACTCACTTCACTTTCCACTCTGCCTTCTTTTTTGGTTTTACCTTGTATTTTTATTAGCAGGGTTCACAGGGACCTTATGATTATATGCACTGTAGAGAGTTGGTATGTGTAATAGCACATCTTAATTCTTTTTACTTCCTTTTTCCTGACTCTTCCTGTAGATCTATCTCTTTGCTGCCTACTATCCATCTTTTACTTTCCTCTTTAAATTACTGTGCCCTATGTTTCTCACATAAGAGAAACAATGCAGTATTTGAGTTTATGTGTCCAATTTGTTTCACTTAACATTATGGTCTAAAGGTGCATCCATTTGCCTACAAATGATTTAAATGTATTCTTCTTTAGAGAAGAGTCACACTTCCTTGTGGATAAATACCACATTTTCTTTATCTATTCATCTGTTGATGGACACATAGACCACTTCCAAGATTCAGCTATTATGAATTGTGTTGCTATAAATATGAATGTGCAGGCTGGAGGGTTAGCTCAGTGGTTCTGGCGCCTGCCTCACAAGCGCAAGGTCCTGAGTTCGATCCCCGGTAACCACATATAATGCTGGGCGTGGAGACACGCCCATCAACAATCAACACTGCATACTACAATGCCGGACGTGGTGGCTCACGCCTGTAATCCCAGCACTCGGGAGGCAGAGCCAGGAGGATTGCTGAGTTTGCGGCGGCTTGCTTGAGCACCATAGTGAGCTCAGGGCCAGCCTGAACTACAAAGCAGGACCCTGTCTCAAAAAGCAAAAAAAAAAAAAAAAAAAAAAAGAATGTGCAAGTATCACTGTAAAGATGAGACTTTAGCATTTCCTAAAAGGTACCTAGAAGGTACCTTTAGCATTTCCTAAAAGGTACCTAGAAGGACAACAACTGAGAGTGAAGTGGAATTTCTATTTTTACTTTTTTTTTTCTGAGCAATCTTCATACTGATTTCCATAATGGTTGTACTAGTTTACATTTCTACCACCAATGTAGAAATGTGTCTTTACTCCCCATTGACTCACCAGCATATTAGTGTTTGATTTTGTGAAGATAACTGTTCCTTCTGGAGTAAGGTGTAATCTCAGTATTCTTTAATTTGCATTTCTCTAATAGCCAGAGATGTTGAGCATTTTTCATGTATTTATTGACAATTTTTATTTCTGAGAAGTCCCCTCTCTTCTGTTAAGTTCATTCTACAGGATATAGCTTTGCTCTAATGAGTCAAGGACAATGTCTAGCACATTCTTTGCTGACCTGATATGCTTTTGTTCAAGACAAAAGTATGTACACTTCGTGTAAGAGCTCAGCTTTTTGAACTACTGTGGCTGTGCATCTTGGTACCTTTCTAAGAACTTACCCTCCTTTTTCCTACTGAAGGCCTGGCATCTGATTTCCCTTCTCATTATCAACTACCAGCAAACTCCTTTCTTCTGATCTGTGGTTTCTGCTCTGCTTCCTAGTGTGAAAACTGGATTATGAATTCTCATTATAATTTTTAAGGATGTACAACACTTTGAAAAAGAATAGTGAGGGCAAACTTCCTTGAGGCAAAGTGAGGGAATCCAAAGGACCTCTGGTGAAATATTCTAATCATTCAGGAGCTTGGTTATGTTTTCTTCATTGTTCCTGTGGTTTGAATAGTGGTTCTCCTCCTAAATTCACATTGAAAGTGTATGGGCAAAGCAACCATAGTAAGAGGTGTGGCCCTTCCAAAGGGTTGAAATTAGTATACTGTGACCATCTTTTTTTTTTTTTTTTTTGAGACAGGGTCTCGCTGTGTAGTTCAGGCTGTCTCTGAGCTCACTATGTAGCCCAGGCAAGCCTCGAACTCAGCAATCCTCCTGTCTCTGCCTCCCCAGTGCTGGGATGACAGGCACGAGCCACCATGCCCAGCCTGTGACCATCTTATCAACTTGATTGGATTGAGAAATATGCAGGAGATAGTAAAAGCAAACAGCTGGGTGTGTCTGGGGGAGGCATAGTGTTTTTACTTAGGGACTGGCCTTTTTCTTTCTGACCTGTCCTCCATGCCTTTACTCCTTACTGCCATTCCTTAATTATCCCCCATGAATGAGCCTTAGAGCCAACCAGCCATGATTGAAACCCCTAAAATCAGGAATCTAAATAAAGCCTCTCTCCTTTAAGTAGTGTATCATGGGTATGTTGTTATAGCAATGGAAAAGTGACTGTAGCACATCTTTCTAGTAAGGCCTGAATTAGTAGGGAGCACAGCAACAAGATACTGTCTTGGGAGAAGAGAGCGGGCCCCCCAACAAGTATCAGAACTGACACTTTGATCTTGGAGCTCCTGGCCAAATGGATCACGGGATTTCTCATCTTGACTTGGCTAAATTAACATTCTAAGCCATTCCCAGAGAGGACTGAGAGCTGTCATTGAATGGGCTAGCCCAGGTCATATGAATGTTGGTTCAGTTGTGTCTGAGGAAGGAGGATGTTTTGGCTCCTAAAGGGGAGATTTATGTCCTGTCACTAAATAAAGGGAAGTGGGTACCAGTAGATAGAACAACAGGTGTTTAATTCATTCTTCCCTTCTTTTCATTATAGGACAGAACTGAAAAATTTTGAAGGATTATCTCCAGTGTTTGCCTTCAACTAACATTAAAAGTTTGAGCAGCACTTTATGAGCTCAAAGAAACCTTCACATCAGACTCTACAAAGCTATTCCAACTACTTTTTTTTTGTTTAGATGAAAGACTGTGAACTCATTGGCTGATCTTCATACATACATCAATTCGTTTAATTGACTTAAGGGTTGTTCTTACATAAAATGCTACTCTTTGGATTGTTTTAAAAGACATCAATTTGTCATTAAAAAGAGAAAATACTGTACAGTAGCTTTAAATATTTTCCTTCCAATTCCTTTAATGTCTGTTTTTCTAAACGCTTAACAACAAAAGGCTGACTTGAGTAAGGGCTTCTTTGCCAAGATAGAAATAATCTAAAATTTAGATGTGTCTAGAGCAATCATGGCAGTGTAAATTAATTAGCCATACTATGTCTGAATCAGCAGCATTTCTAAATTGATCTTCCTTTAATGCCACTCTCTTTTCTAAAATGTGTTCACCCTTGAAAGTGGGCAGTCTGGTACCACTTCTCTTTTTCAAGACAAAATCAGTCAGTAAGACATTCTATTCTTTTACAGTCATAGTTAATAATTTATTAATAAATATAGGAATTTAGACTTTGTGCCAGGGGCCAAGCTGAAGGCTAAGTCCCAAAGATGAGAATATGAAAATAAATAACAGATTATCCCCATCCTAAATGGGTTCATTTTCTTTTAGGGAAGTATTAAAATATGTATGCCTAAAACTAAATTATACTATATCAAACAGCTACCAATGTCATGATACTGGGTAATTTTCAGCACCAAAATATAGTCACAAATAGAGCTGTGTAGAGGAAGCACTTCATGGTGCATGACAGAAAAGTCTGAGAAGAATTTCTGAATGGAAAGAGATGGAATAACAATGTCTTGCATGTCAAGTTCCATGGTAAAATTTTATACATCTTTTTACCAGCTTCATGAAGGTATTTATAGAATATAAAGTTCACATTTTAAATGTACAATTCAATGATTTTCAAGGGAATCAGCAGAGTTGTGCAACCACTATCATAATAAAGTTTTATAACATTTTCATCACCCTAAAAAAACTCTCTCAAGCCCTTTTTCAATTAATTATTGTTTCTATCTCCTACTCTGTACCACTAGGAATTTATTATTTCCACATAGTTTCCTTTTTTAATCAACGTATGTAAATGAAACAATACAATATGGAGTGTTGACATCTACTTTTTCACATAATATGATGATTTTGAAGTTTGTCTATGTAGTAGTAGCAGAATGTTTTTCTATATTTTAATGACTTTCACTCTATAGACAGATTACATGTTACTTACCCAATCATTAGCTGAGGCACATTTTGATTGTTGTCACTTACTGGCTATTATGAGTAATGCTGTTCTGAATATTCATATACAAGTTTTTTCATGTGGATGTATGTTTCCATTTCTATGGAGTAGATACTTCAAAATACAACTGCTAGGACCTATGGTACAAGTCTAAATTCTTGGCATAAAGTCTAAATTCCTATATTTATTAATAAATTATTAACTATGACAGTAAAAAGTGTTTAACTTTTTAAAAAATTTATTGTCTTCCAAAGTGGCTTTATCACTTTATACTTTCACCAGTACTGTCTGAGGCAGACTGTTACCTATCTTATTTCACTTAATTATAATGTGAGCTCTGTGCAAAAGAGGATTAGATGGAAAAAGACAGGTAGGTTGCCTTGCCCAAGGTTACGCATGACATAATGGTAGGGGCTGAATTTTAACGAAGATTTGACTGATTTCAAAGTATTATTTCTCTCTTGTGCTAGGATTCCAGGATTTTGAAGCTGTCTTTTAAAGGAAGGCTTTCAAATCCAGGTTCAAAGGGAAAAAAGGATTGATTAATAATGCCTGTCATGGGCAAAGACATCAGGTTGGTGGCACTTGTGCTGCCAACTTGTGCTGCCAATGCTGACACAGACAAGAACATATAGCCTAATACTATGAAATAATGTAATTATGCCCTTGGTTCCTCATCATCATTGCTGATACTAAACTCAAGATTATTTTAGTATCATTCTCTTCTCAACTCTTCAAATACACAAGATATTCTATCAACTTATTACACTGGCTTGGAATTTTCTGCTTAATTTCTGTGTTTCCCAAGGGCCCCAGAGCACCTGCTAGAAAGATGCTCTATTTTACTAGTTTCCCTATGAAATAAGAGGCACCCAAGCGTCCAAATGATGCCCAATGGATATTACCTCATTTGAAAGAATCCAAGAACAAAAGTAAGCACAAAACTATACTTTTTCTTTCTATTTTCAGTAGGGTAAAGCAAAGAGATAGAGATTTTAAGTAATGGACTACATCTCAAGAGCCAGGAAGATGGAGAAGAAGCCAAAAGAGAAGTCCTGAGTCCCCAAATTTCTCAACCATTGAGCACCAGCTTACTGTTTAAGAGAAACTGGCCTCTGCCTGTGACTTGCTGAATGGCTGCTGTGGCCCGTTAGATTGTGCTGATGCTGGCATGTGCTGAGGCGACAGCTTTCAAGGTACAAGACTCTCCCTTGGTTTATGATGAGCAAGCCATGGTTTTGGGGGAATGCAGAGAATATATTACTGCATGGAAGTTTATCTAGCAATACTTAATCAAAAACAAGGACAATAAAAACCTTGTCCTAATCCAGTTGGCCAGTGGAGTGGCACATGGACACCATATAATTTTATGAGCAACAAAGAAGGTTGTGAAATAATATAATTCATCCAGGAAAATAACAGAGCTCACTTGCCTCCCTCCTTCCCTCCCTCCCTCCCTCTTTCCATCTCTCCCTCTCTCCCTCCTTCTCTCTCTCTCTCTCTCTGCTCTATCATCAAAAAGACAAATGAAAATATGCTAATGATAGTACTAAATGATGAAACAGGTTTATGAACTTTCTTCTCTTTATTTTCAAAAATTTCATAAAGAATAATCATTAAAGATTGCCAAAATAAATATTTATTTTAAAGCTTTGATAATTCCTTAAGTGCTATGTTTCCATCAGTAGAAATGTAGAGGCGAGAGGATAGGAAGCTAGGAACTCTGAAGGCAGACAGTAAAGTATCCTTAATGATAGTCCGTGTGTACAGCATATCTCTAGAACTTTTCCACCATGTATAAAATGGAATTTTACCACCATTGAATAATAACTTCTCATCATGCTTCATCCCCGGCCCTGAGAGCTGCTATTCCACTCTCTACTTCTCTGAGTTTAAATATGTTAGATAACTCGTGTAAATGGAACCTAGTTCTGTGGCTACCTGATGATAACATTCCAAGAGGTCATCATTGTTACAGTATGTATCAGAATTTTCTTCCTTTTAAAAACGGAATAGTATTTCATTTTATGTACAGTTACAGTTAAGCTTGATTGCATCACCTTGACCGGCCTAGGTTGGTGGAGCACACTTCTGGGTGTCTGGGTCAGGGAGAAGTGACCTTGGGTAGTGTATTTGGTGTTGCTCCTGTCCTGTGCATCCAACTGCTGTGACCTGAGCATAGTTAGTCCACCTCCTCTTTGTGCCTGGATATTTCTGCCATGGACTCAGCTGGTCCTGGACTAAATCCCCTTAAAACATGAATCAAATTAAACTCTCCTTTTGGTAAGAAATGTGAGGTTCTGTGTCGATCAATGGGAAAGGTGACTCGTGCACAGTCACCACATTGTGTTTATTTGTGCATCCATCAGTGGAAATTTAGGTCGCTTTCATGTTTCAGGTATTATAAGTAATGCAGCTATAAACATGGGTTATAAAGGCATCTCGGTTTTTTGGCTAGTTGCCTCAAAGTGTGATTTCTAAATCATACGGTAATTATACTTTTAATTTTTTGAGGAACCCCTATGCTGTTTTCCACAGCAGCTGTATCGTTTTATATCCCCAGCAGCAGTGCACAAAGCTTCCAATACCTCTATATCCTTCTAAACATATACTGTTTTTAAAATATCTTTTAATAACCACTCTAGCAGTGTAGGGTGATACCTCCTGTGATTTTGACTGGTGTTTCCCTGATATCACACATCTTTTCATATACATTTTGCCCTTTTGCAAAAATGTCTATCCAAGTCCTTTATCCTCTTTTTAGTTCAATTGTTAGGTTTTCCTCTACTGAATTGTATAAATCCTTATGTGTCTTGGAAGTTAACCCCTTACTTAGTATATAGCTTGCAAATACCCTTTCTAATTCTATAGTCTTCCTTCTATTCATTGTTTTCTTTGCTATCCAGAAGCTATTTAGCTTGGCGTTAGTCCTACTTGTCTGTTTTTGTTGCCTGTGCCTTTGGTGTGATCTCCACAAATTCATGCCAAAACCAATATCATGAGGTTTCTCCCATGTTTTCTTCTAGGAATTTTGCAGTTTCACTTCTTATGTTCATGGCTGGAAGCCATAGTGCATTGATTTTCATGTAAGATATGTGATAAGGTTGAAATTCACTCATTTGCATCTGCTTATAGAGGGAGAGCTACATAAGAGCTACACTGTGTGGGAGTAACAAACTGGAAACTCTCTGCCTTTTTCTCCTTCCACCCAGCTGTATGAGTGATTCTTACTGTTTGTGTTCCCACCTTTTACGTGTGTGTTTGTGTGTGTGTGTGTTTCTTTGTTTTTCTGTGCAAATCACTGCCTCTCTTTTATGTGGATCCATAGTTTCTTTAACAATGTGTCCTTTACCTCCAACCATTGTACCCTGATGCCTTTGGAAATCCTCTGAAATGCTTTTCCTTTTACTATGGTAATAAGCCTTCAAATACATAATTGAATTCAGATATTAAATACTTTAAGCGCTATCATTTAGCTTCTGATGAAAATGTGCATTATTGTGTTTGAAACGACAAAAAAAAAAGTCGTGAATCAAAACAACATTTTTTTCCCTTCCTCCTGTGAAGTCTTTGTGTGGAATAACTCAATCTCTCTTAGGCTGCATTCTCTGTGATGTGGGAAATAGAACCAGGGCTATTATACAGTGATAAGATGTGGTTTCCAATTCTGCAGCACTGTGGGAATCTGCTCCATTGTAGGTTTTATCACCTTTTGATTTGCCAACTATTTCTAGCAGGGAGAACACATTGGTCCTCATGGTGGGAAACAATACAGGAGAAGGACATGAGATCTGGTTTGATCTGTCCATTCACTCATTCATTCAATCAAACACTGTCTATTGATCACACAAGCTAGACACTCATTTTGGTGCAGTGGACATAATATTAGACAAGATCCATTTCACACAGTTTTCTAAAGCTGCCTCTGCTACAGGGTGGAGGCTCTTTCTCTCTTTTCTTGCTTTGATTTTTTTCTTTCTTTCTTTTGTCAAGTTACTTAGCATTATAGTTTAGTCTCTGGAAGGAGGTGGTTGAATCTAAAGTATGTGGTTGATTCATATTGTGGCTAGGCCCAAGGCACCAGGATTAAGGACATGAGTGCTATGATACTAAGTAGCCTGAATAACATGAAAAGGGGCAGAAAGATGCTGTTAACCTCCCTTATTGCTTTTTCTGTCTTCTGCTGCCACAAGCTCTTGTCCCTCTGCCGTGTGCCACCATGCCTTAGGGTCAACTGATTATGGACTGAAACCTCTACAAATGGAAAGCTAAGTAAACCTCTCCTCCTTTAACTTTGGTTAACTCTGTTGGGTACTTAGTCTTAGCAACAAGAAAAGTGACTAATACTCTATGCTGTCCTGCTCTTGATTTATACAGTTCTGTCATGGTACAGACAATACTGAGCTATGCAAGCACTCCCTCAGTGAGAAGCCTGTGGCATATTAGTTTATGTTTTCTTATCAACTCCATGGAACCCTACATGAGAGTTATACCACTGCATCTCCTTTTTTTCTAGTTTGACCCAACACCTATATGGAATAGTGCCAGTGAGTTAGACTTTGTAGGTTCCTATCCTAAAGAGACAAGGGCACCCTTAGTCTTTACTGTTTTAGGGACATAAACCATCATCAGATGCTAGAAATTTTCTCAAGACAATAGGAGGAATCAGAGGGAAAAGAAAGGCATTTCTGAGAGGATCTGTTTAATTATCGCTTTCCTGAGAGTGTTTCTGTCCTATATCCTTTAATAAAATGCAGATGTTTAAGCCAAGTGTGATGGTACACACCTATAATCTCAGTACTCTGAGAAGCTGAAGTAGAAGGACCACAAGTTCAAGCCCAGCTTGGGCAACTTGGCAAAATTCTATCTTAAAATTTTAAAAAAAAGGTTTCAAAAATGTAGTTCTATGCAGAAGAAGTCCTGGGTTCATTCCCTAGTACTAGAAAAAGAAAAGAGCAAATAAAGGAAAAGAGGAGAAGAGAAGAGAAAAGGAATAAATTAAAGAAAAGCAGAAAAGAATGCTAGTGTTAGTGTGTGGAAGTCAGAGGTATAAAACTGAGAGAATCCTGCAAATTGGCATCATTCCTGATACCAGTACCAGGCTTAGTAAAAAGTAGACGTTTAGAAATGAACAAAAGTATGTGCACTATTCTTTTTGCAGTGCATCTGTGCAACACAAATCCTAAAATTTTCCACATCCATCTCGGGCAAATTGAACTTTGTTTCTCTTCAAGCCTCTGGGGGGGGGGGCGTGATCTAGTGCTCCCTTGCAGTGTCAGCTGTTTCTTCATATCTGATCTCACTTTTACTTTTCCTCAGTAAAATAATCTTGATCTTCAGCTAAGCCCAAGATTTCAGAGCCAGAAATTTACCTTTTACACTTGAATGTCTCTGTGACAACATCTAGCCAAAAAGCTACAGATAGGAGAAATATCCTGTTACTCTTCTAGAATGTCTTCTTAAGAAAGAAAAGCACATGTTCTCTCACTTTTGGTGGCTGGAACCTGGTTGTGATGGTAGGAGCTGAGGCAGCCCTCTGGTATTGTGAAATCTATATGCTGAGAATGGTGAAAGCACAAGAAAGAGTGAGGTTAAGTCTCTGAAACAGTAGAGTTGCTGCACCAGTCTTGATTTTCCTCTTGACTCTTTTTACATGAGATGTTCATTTCCTTCTTTCCTTTCTTCCTTCCTTGTTTGCTTCTCCCCTCTCTCCCTTCCTCTCCCCTTCCACCCTTTCCTCTCTACTTCTGTTTCTTCGTACACAATGGAATCCTTCTATATGTGTCTATTTTAAATGAAAAGAAACCGTCCAGAGAGAGCATATGACTTAATTAGGGCCTCAGTATCAGGGCTGAAATTACAATCCAGCTTCCTTGGAAGACAACCTCAAATCACTTCTTCTCAATTCTCAGAACAGTGTAAAAGTAGAACATGGGGCAAGTTAGATCTATGTTACTGAAATTATCAGAGGATCACAGGCAAAGGATATAAAGGTGATATTAAAGGAATGTATTCAACCTCCTTTGGATATTCTGGAGTTTACAAATGTCTAAAAATGAGTAGACTCCTCTCTCATTTTCCTTTGTGTTTTAAAGAATGAAGTAAGACAAATGGAGAGATTAGTCCACCAGCCAATATTGATTTCCTTGAAAATGGCTGGTGCCAAACAATTACACCTACTGACTGGTTGATGTAACAAGTTGTGAGTTGAAATGAAGTGGAATAAGTTGGTTTTAGCTGGAGTCCCAGGGGTTCATGTACTTGTGGAACTGAGTAGAGTTCATAATGTTCTTTTTAGGGACAATTCTTTTAGAAGGCTGAGCTAGACAAAGCAGAGGCCTAACAGCTCTCCTGGATATGTCTGATCAATTAAGTGCTTTTCCTGCTGAATTAGCCATCTCTTCATGTTACAAAAACATTTCTTTCTTAGTCAAATCTCTGCTTGTAAAGTGTAAAATGGTTTATAGAATAGGAATGTATTTTCACATAGATCAATAGGTGAAAATATTAGAACCGATGGTGATGGGCTTACTGGGAAACAGTAAAATTAAATGTTTTCTGATTGATGGTACTTTTTTAGAGTTAGGAAGCTATTTAAAACATCCTAAGTGACTTAAAATGTGACTTAGAGTGCTATAGTTGGAGTCCCTGGGTTGCCTGAAATATCAGTGATGAGGCTGAATTGGAACCCTTCTATTTAGGTATCATGTCCTCCAGGAAGCCCAGCCAGATAAGTTATTCATGTCTAACTGACCCTTCCACAGGCTTTCAGGGGCTGAGGGAGTATTCCTCTTAGCACAGATACCATAGGGGCCTTTACTATGAGCCAAACCCTACACCACCTCTTTCTTCCTCACCACAAAATATAAAGTGGTATTTTTCCTTATTACTATTTTTATTAGCACTATTTTGAAAGTATTTACAGTCTCTCAATGACACGATCAGGGTCAAAGAGCAAATAAATACAAAAGACAGAAATTAAACCTATACATTTTGCTTCCTACTCAACCAGTAACATTGAAAAATTATGGAAATTTTTTAAAAATTCAGAAAGCTGAAGATGTGCATTATACTCAATTGAACAGTGTCTGTTAAAAGCTTGAAAATGTGCATCACCTTTGAGTTACCATTTCTATTTCTACAAATTTCTCTTAAGAAAATGGTTGGAAACGGTGCCCTTGTTTTGCAGATAAAAAATGAAGAAGATATTTTATGATAGAAAGATTAAAGTATACAACTTCAGTTATGCATTTGTTGCATTTAGTTCTGAAGACTAGCTAGAACTCCTACTCATCTAAATAAAGGCGACCTCGAAAAGAAATGAAACTATAAGAATTTTAAGTGCAACTGAATTCTGAGGATTTCCTTGCTGCAAAGTTCTGTGAAAGTTTTTTAATTCAGTTCAGATGGCTGTTCAGCACGTGACTACATAAATGCTGGAAAACAACAACAGAACAATGTCCTTCAGTGGATGTTTTGATCCCCATGACCTTGGGCACCCTCTTATCCTTACACGGTGCTCTCAGGCCATTGCCACCCTTCTGATGTATGTCTTCTTCTCCACATTTGCCTCCCTCCAAAGCCCAGTAATGAGGAATCCAGGACAGAGTAATTAGATTCAATGTGACCAAGGTGCCTGCCAATTATGCTGATAGAACTGGAGCCTTATTAGACTAATAAAGTTTTCTAAATTGGACTCGGGGTTCTTGGTGAGGTGAGTATTCCTGGGAGAGGCTGCCCAAGTGTTTAAAATGAGTTTACCTAAGGAAAAATGTGCACCTTGGATGAACGAGAGTGGGCTTTGCAGCCAAGCTGAAGTGGATTTATAGTCAAATTCTGGCCCTTATCAGCTATTTGACCACAGGCAAACCCAGAGCCTCTCAGAATCACTAGACTTATCTGTAGAATGGCAGGATTAATTTGCATCCACCTGAAAAGATTATGATAATAATTAAGTGGATAAAAACCCAGAACAATATTTGATATTTTATATAAATTACTTTAGACATGGTTACTTAATCAGGCTACATAGTGAACAATAAAATGCATTTAATCATATTATGATTTAAAATATCTCCATAATCTTGGAAAACTTTGGAGACAGAATTCCATATGAATCTCATCCTCAGTATTGTCAAATACTGACCACTTCACTGGGCTTGACCTAAGTTTCTTTCTTTAAGTGAGAATAAAATCAACAACATCATTAGGTATGTCTTAGGATGACACGAACTCTAAACCAACTATCATTTTAAAGTACTTACTCCAATGCCTGGCTTAGGAAAGAACTCCTTTCTGTGGTGAGACCAAAGTATTATTGACATAACTATTTTCATCTGAGCCTGAAATATACTGGCAGTGCAAGCTCCAATATGAAGTTATCCAAACATATAAATTTGACTGTATATCACAGTCTATATTTAGACTGTGATACTATTCACACTATCTGTAGTTCTATGTGCAAAGATGAGAAATAATTAAGAAATAATAATTAAATCAAATTAAGAAATAATTAAATCAAATTAGCTTTTAAAATTTTATACATAAGTCTAGCATTAATAGGATCCAGGAGCTCTCAAGCATCATCAATAACAACCTGTCCCCTCATCTCCTGACTCTGTCTTTCACTATGTATTGCCATGCGAATCTTAGTACTCCGGGTGGAAAGAGACATTCCTTCATGCACTGTTCAGATAATAATTGTAGAAACTTAGCTTCTGCTTAAGTTTCATTTTGAATGATTCTGGTCCTAGAGCCGCTGGAGTTGCTGTTCCCATTTGTGGTGATGAAAACCTTCTGCTATATTCAAATCACCTCCCTCTACTCCAAATCACCCGATACTGCATTATCTCTGTCTGTACCTACCCCAGGAGGACCTAGCCCTACAACACCCAGGCTCCTCTTCTGAGGAATTCTTGTTATTCTATAATGTTCTGACAATAGGGGTTGAGAAGGGCTGTGTCTCTGGCATGTAGTGTTGAATTTTTCCTTCCTTAAGAAGAATGAGAATTTTAGTAGAAACTGCAGAATGCTCATTTATGCTGTAAGCATATTAACTATCTCATGTGCTTTTGGAAGACTTATCTAGACTAATGTTATGGGAAAAAAGACTTGACAGTTGGACCAGTGTAACTCTCATATCTAGGGTGGAATGACCAAATTAATTGAGGAGTTTACAAGCAGTTAGTAACAGGCAAGTGAACCAGCTAGAGCTGTGTTTGGAGCAACGATAGTTACTCTTCTGGGTCCTACGAGATGAGGAGAGGTCAGTTTGTCTTTAGAGGCATAGCAAGACCATTTTGTCTGGCTGGCACCCTCTGACCTGTGCTCTCTTGTACAGGTTTGAAGAGCTGATTCCTTGGTGGCCTACAGATCTCCCGCTTGTACAAAGTGATTGTCTGCTTGATCATATTGATGAGTCAAGAAGAAGGAAATATTTTTAAAGGCAGCAAAAAAGAAAAACAACAAAAGAAAATGAAAGAAAAGCAAAAGAAGCAAAAACTTGTTTACCCAGGGCCTGAGTCTCAGTGAGTGGAGACAGAGCTGCCAATAATTGAGCCGGGCTCTCTGATGATATAGATTAAACCAGAAGGGCCAACAGTAAACAAGATGAACTTCAAAAGAGCAGCATCTCTGCTCTCTGGGGACCTCCATTAACGAGTCACCAGATAGGCAATTACTGTACAGTTCTTGTAATGACCAGGATCAAACGCAAGCATTCTGCACAGTAGGCAGTCAGAAAGCAGGCAGACAAAAAACTGTGAAAATATGCCATTAAATCTTAATTATTCTTCAAAGGAAAACAAGCAGGACCGGGGGGCAGAGAAGGAAGGAATATTCTGAGTCTCACCAATGCCTGGGGCTCAGGGCAATAGTAGAGCTACTGTTTCAACTCTCATATTTGCTTAAAATTGAATAGCTCATTCCGACTTCTGAGTGAGGCTCAAAATTCAGTTGACATAAGCATCTGCATTTCTTGGACCTTGTATATCTTTGGAATATATAAAGGCCGGATTTGGAAGAGAAGTTGTAAATAAAAATGATTGATATTTGTATGATTCAAAAAAAATTAAAAAGATGTCGCCACTTAGGGTTGCCCTCGGATAATGCGTAAATTCAGAAGAATCTCTTAACATCTTTGGCATTACTCACGTGTTTTTGACTTCACAAGCGTCAGGGCTGTGCTTGTCATGTGTCTTCTCTCTCAGGTATACATCTGAGATGTCCTCAACTGCTGTGTAGAAGTCATTATACTCCCAATCTATGTGGCTCTGGTTAAGTGGAAGATTAAAAAAGAAAACATAGAGTGTTGCTTTTGAATGCTAATTTGGAGTTTTGTGTATATGTCTGTGTTACATGTTTCTAGGCATTTTTGAGAAAAATGGGTGTTTTACAGTATCTAGAAATTTAATTACTATTTTGATCAATTAACATTATAGTTTACATATTCTGTATTTATAAGAGGCTGATGCAGCACTCATATTAGAAATACAATGTGAAACATAGGTTATAAAATTTAAAATTTTATAATAATAATATAATAATAATTAATAGATATATCAAAAATGAAAAAGAAACTGGTAAAATTAACCTCAATAATATGTGATGATATATTTTACTGAGTGCAAAATTTCTATGATATCATCATACCAACATAAAGATGATCAATGAAATATTTTGCATTCTATTTCTTTTGGTGCTGCTGAAGTCACATCCACATTTTACCATTCCAGCCCCTCTCCACGTGAACAAGTCACGTGTCACAGGCATGAGGGGCTGCTGGTTAACTTATCAGACAGCTCCAGGCTATACTTCAGCTCCATTCTGAGCATTTCCACTTTTGTATGCAATCTAATTAAGATACGGTAGACTCTACAGGTCTGATGCAGGTACTGTGGGACTCCTTGTAGTTTCACACAACAAATTACACATGTGCTAGCCCAAATCTGCTGAACTGAAAACAAATGATGGTCAACCATGATGCCTACTTCTTGGCTGCCATGGGCTGAGTACCTTTCCCTCAACCATGCCCCTCTGCCATTCCATTTTTGCCTTTAAGCCAGCTAATGATGAACTGAAACCAGAACCCAAACTAAACCTCTTCTACTTTAAGTTTCAGGTGTCGGGTATTTTGTCCCAGTCACAGGAAACTGAATAGGACTGAATTTGACTGGAGCAGTCCTCATGCGCCTGTGACCACTTTCATCAACCTTGATGATGTCCGTGTCAAAGGCACATGACTTGTTCACATGGAAAGGGGCTGGAACATGATCTCTGATCTAAGGGTTATTGTAGAAGGAATAACCACTCAGAGGATCATGGGCCCTGGCTGAGATTCACAGGAAATAGAACATGAGAGGGTCACTAGAAACTAAGGGGGTATTATGATACATATCTAGGTGTCCCTACAGAGCCTCATGTGCTTGTAAATTTGGGCTTTTGGGGGTGATGGGTCGTGAGTGAGTGTACTCATGAGTGGATTAGTCCACTGATGAGTTTACGCCTAAATGTGAGGCCGGAAATGAATCCCGGTGGGAGGAAGTGGGTCACTGGGTTTTTTTTTTTTTTTTACCTGGAAGGGAATATATCTCTACCTCCTTGCTTAAGTGTTCTTTTTTCCCCACTGTCATACCATGAGCTATTTCTCCTCTGCATGCACCTTTGCCATGGTCCCTTGTCTTGAAGCCAGCTGACTGTGGACCAAAATTGTCAGCCAAAACAAACCTGTCCTTCCTTAGGTTGCAAGTGTTGGATGTTATGTGTCAGTGACAAGAAAGTGACCAAAACAGGGGGATTTGGGATCACTGTGGACATTTTATTACCTCATCCCCAACTAGTTGCCCAACAATCACAACATGCACATGAAGTCCTAGTCTTTCACCCGTTTGTATCATCTCCAACTGGTTCTTCCCTCTAACCAAAGAATTCTCCAGGGGGAAAAACAACTATTGTCATTAATAGCAAAGCCTTTAATTTTGCACACGTGGCTATAGCACACATGGAGTTGAGCTGGTACAAACCAAAGACTGACTTATTCCCAGGGTATCTGACTATTCAGGAAACATCTACACACACATTCTGTCTACTGACCCTTGACGGGTTCTTAATGTGGTAGGAAAGACCAAGGAGTGGAGCCATGCTGTAGTCAAGGATATTGAGGTGCGGGTGTGTGAAGTGAGGAATCGCAGAACAATTAGATATCAGGGACAAGGAAAGAATGCTTTTTCTTTTCCTACAAACTTTGTGGGAAGCAGACCCTGCTAGAGGAGACTCTTTTCAGGCCTGGAGATCTGCACTGGGTGCTGCACCAACTAACAGCTGCAAGATCTGCACTATACCAAACAGTGTTGCCCAGCTCCCAAGAAGATCTGCGACCTTTGGATCACTGCATTGGGGTGCCTGATGAAAGAAGTCTTATGATAACCTCTGGCCCAGAGTTGCCTTCCCTTGCTCATTCTATTAGGAGTTTGCTGTTCTTCCTCTAATACAATCTCTGCTTGACTTTCTGACTGCATCAATGTTTAGTGATTAAATAAAATGACAAAGAGAAGTAAACTCTCAAGGGTAGGAAATAGGGAAGTATTCTAAGAGACAAAAGACTTGTGCCTTGAGAGCCTGGGTAGTCTTTAGCATAAGATAAGAAACTTGCAGATCACCTGGGGAGAAGTTTTAGGAGCAGAGAGAGCACATTCCAGAAATTTTTAAGTACTGTCTGCCGGACAAAGTTATCTTTGTATTTTGAGTTCCTGTAGATTTAGATGCTAAACCTATATGTTAACCACTAACTACATTGTCAACTGTAAGCCTTGCACGTAAGCACCAGAGCTAGAAATACTATAAAAGAGCACTGAAGAATAAACTCAGGGCCTGCTCAGTACTGACTGAGAGGTCCTCCCGAGCCCATTTTCCTGTCTTCTTTTATTTTCTTAATCCGCGCACCTCGACTTCACGACACCGCTGTTTTGTCCGGCTGGTTCCGGCAAAACTTTGAGTCTTTTTTCTTCTACCTCTTTCTACCACATTCTCGGAGCAGAAATTCCCTCAGTGCCCAGCGTCTGCGTGCTTTATCACCTCTCTCTAAAATCATGCATTTTAGAAGAGCTCAGTCCTGAGTCTGGGACTCCTGGAAGTGATGATGGTAAGTGACAGTGCTAATAGCTCCCGGGGAGCTTCCATTTCACATCTGTCCACAGAAAATGTGGAGAACCAGGAGGTGTTTTCTTTTATTCACCTAGTGGAGGGGGAAGGAATACTTTCAATTTTACAGGTTGAGTGCAATAACGAAGGCAGTAAAAGGAAACGGCTCCTTTCTGTCCCTTTTATCTCAACCTCAGCGACATGAAGCTATGATGAATCAAACCTTGGCCTGTGAAAGAGTTTATAGGAAGTTCTGCCCAAGCCAGGTCTGGCAAAAAGGATGGGCCTCATGGTGGGTCTTTCCTGTCCCACTTCAGGAGCAATATTCTGCCACAAACAGCAGACTCAGCGGCTGCAAAGACGACACTGTCTTCCCTTGCCTTGTGCACCTGTGTGTAGATGTCACAGCTGGGACCGTTCTGGGATCACAGGCCAAGCCCGTGGAGCAAGATTCCACTTTACACGGCCTCTTGTCAGGTTGTGTGAGAAGCCCAACCTTCCTTGCTCATCAGTGGGTATGGCCAGGCCACAGAGGTTCTACACTTGGTCAAGTAGAGTGAAGCTTAATTGCCTGCAGCTTATGCTAATCAATACTGAGCATGGATTGGTTGTGTGACTTCGAGAAAGCAGATATTGAACGTCATTGCAAAATGCGGCCTGTCACGGTGTCCAGCTTTCTCACTTGGGAAATGTGAACACAGAATCTTGAGAAGGAACACATAGTTCTCTCGTCTTCTGATCCCAGTTAATTCTTCTTTTTTTTTTAAATTGAATCTCTATTGGTACATTTTATGTACATCTCACAATCACACATAACATTGGGGAATTTGTGCCAGTATATGACACAAGTTAATTCTCATTTTTACCCACATCCCCACCCCCCACACACCTCCCAACCCCCCCCTATATACATGCTCTTTTATTTTCTTTCAGAATCATATTTATTCCTTCCCCTCATTACATTCCCACACCAAATTTCCTTTGGAAATTTCCCATTCTACAAAAACTGTCCTACTTTCTAGAGCTCATTTACATCTATAGGTGCTCATATCAAAGAGAAGATCCCGCAGGCCCGCCGACCAGAGCCAGCACCATCTGCGACCTCGGGGCGGACCCCACTTCGCCCTGGCGCAGCCCGCTGACTCCCCAGGCCTGTCGACCGGACCCGGCACCAGTTAATTCTTCTTTTCTGGACCTGCCACGCATCTGTCAGAGCGTTCATCAGTCCACGTCTGGACCCTTGGAATAAAATTTCAATGCTTTCTAGATTTTCACAGCTCTGAATGCGCTCCAGCCCACACCCCCAACCCCATCTGCTACATCTCCCTATTTATTTCTCTTTGCTAATTACCTTAGCTCTAGAGGCTACACTCTCGACACTGAACACAACACCCCTGCCTCAGACCACTTTTCCTCCCTTTCTGGGATTGAAGTACTTGTCCTTTGGTGCTTCTACAATTACACCCCTCCCATTCGGCAGCCCTTAACTCCAAAGTGTGCTTTCAGAAAGACTTGCTCATCAAAAAGTTTCCCACACTTTTCTGCACATTCTCTGCCTCATTACCCTTTTAATATCAACATCTGGAATTTATCTTTTTGATATGTGTATTTAATTGATTTCCATGTCTGTTCCTCTCTCCATAGACTGCAATCACCAGGAGTATTATTTTCCCCACCATTCTGTCTCCACTAACTAGAACAGTGCCTTTCCAATAGGAAATGTTCAATTAATAAATTTGTGCATACAATTTTAATGAATTAATAAATAGGATCCATTTCATTTGCATATGATTTCTTCTGAAATCAGGGTGCATCTTGAAATTGATATCTCCATTTTAAATAGCAATTTTGCTTGTGACCATACTTCTGTAAATCCAGCCCTCATACTCATCTGTGATAATTCCTACAAACCCATCAGTATTTTGCATATTTATAATGGCCATTGAGGTTTACCTTCTTGGAAGTAACTTTGTGTTCTATAGTCATCCACTACTGCTTCACAATTGACACCCTAGACTTGATGGACATTACAGTTCACGTCCTAATGTCCCCCCAAAGCTTCATGTGCTCATAGGAGGTGCGTGGAGAGGTGACTGGATTGGAAATGTGTGAGACTTATCCGTGGGTTAGTGTACTGATGAGTGTATAGCTCAGTGTGATTTGGGAGGTGAAGCATGGTGGGGGAAGCTGGGTCACTGGGTCCCTGGCCTGGGAGATGCTATCTGCCTCTCTCTGCTTGCTGCTGTGGCAAGAGCTCTTTCTCTTCTGCCATGTGCCTGTGCCCTGCCACCTCACCTCGGAGCCACATGACTAAGGACTGAACCCTACACAAACTGTGAGCCAAAATAAACCTCTCCTCCATCGAGTTCTAGGTGCTGAGTATCGTGTCTCAGTGATGCGAGAAATAGTAGCTAAGAAAATGAATGGTACCACTTTGTCAGCCCTAGCATACAGCTTCTCCATGGATGAGTTCTGACTTTTTTTTTTTTTTTGATACAGGGTCTCGCTTTGTAGTTCAGACTGGCCCTGAGCTCACTTGTAGCCCAGGCAAGCCTCGAACTCAGCAATCCTCCTGTCTCTGCCTCCCGAGTGCTGGGATTACAGGCACGAGCCACCACACCTGGCAAGTTTTGATTTTTAAATAAAAATAAATTTCATATCTTAGAAATTTCCCTTGGCGATTTTTGAGAGTTTACCAAAAAATTATGGAAATAGTAAGAGACATCCTTTTGGGACACTGAGTCACACAAAGTGACAAGCATAGGCACAACTTATTTTCTTAACTGTGAAAAGTAAAATCAGATGATATGGTCACTATTATTTCTGTGTGGAAAGTGATACGATGTGACTGAGGATACATACTTCCCCATAATTCCCTTTTTCTGCACAATATCCATTTCCTCCAGTTCTTCTCTCCCCTGTAACTTTCTTTCCCCTCTTCCTTTTCATCCCCTCCTTCTCCATTTCCACATCTTCCCTAGCAAAAGGAATTCCGGACACAGTAAAACTGTAGCCTACAATGAATGCAAGCTCACAATCTTCCACAGAGAAGCGATTTTCAAATAGCTTACCCTCTACCACAATTTGTTTTTGTAGGAAATCCTCACTTTCTCCGTGCACAAATCATTCTCATCCGAGGAGCCCCAGAGATAAAGATGAAGTGATCACTGTGCCCCCAATTATACCAGATGCTGTATTTTTACAAAGGAGCTTACCAAGGAAATGGAATTATTCTTTTTTTCTGATTTAGAATTCTTCTTGCAAAATGGCTATATCCTTTATTCAAAGTACATTATGCTTCCCTCTGATAACCCCAATAAATAAATAGAGCTCTGGCAGGAAGGAGACAAAAGCCAGTGTAGTGCCACCCTGGCGGAGGACGGCAGATTATAAAGCACAAGGAGAATAAGGCAAATGATGAGTGAACGAAGCGGCAAACGCACCAGTGTTGGCTTTTACTTTATAGACAGAGGGACACTTCACTCTGGGGTCAGACTCAAGTGTGTGTTACAACTGGGCATGGGGAAGCAACCTAGTGTGAAGGGTATTCTTGGGAGGGGAAGAAAACCACTCCAAGCCTGTCTCTATGGTGGACACATTCTCCTTTTGGCTCTGAAATGGCATGTGTCTCTTATGCCATTTCATAATGAATGCCCAGGGCTGTGACAGGAAAGCCAAAAGGCTTTGTTTTGTGTCTATGAGGTTTGCAAAGAGATGAACAGATTCTAAAGGAATAATAATAATAATAATAATAAAATCCACCTAGAAACACAGGCGTGGTGCTGCCCACTTCCCTTGAGTGTTTCTGAATGCTGAGACCAGGGGAGGAAGCAAATAGACTAACTTCCACCTGTCCACCTTGACAAGCCTAGTGCATCTGTGATTTCAAGTGAATCCACAGGATAGAAGGGCTCAGCAGCAGCAGCAGCAGCGCTTGGAGTCCAAGTGGTTGCTACAACTTTTCGATTTCTGCTTGGCTTTCTTCCACCAGATAAAATTGGCAAGGCTGCCGGGTGTGGTGGCTCATGCCTGTAATCCCAGCGCTCGGGAGGCAGGGACAGGAGGATTGCCGAGTTCGAGGCTCGCCTGGGCTACATAGTGAACTCAGGGCCAGCCTGAACTACAATGCCAGAACTGTCTCTAAGAAAAGAAAAATTGGTAAGGCTTCCATTCAGTCAAGCAAAAGCAAACTGAGAACTTGTATGATAATCACTGTTCCAGGTGCTCTGGAGGATGAAACTGGGCACCTGAGCTGCCCTTGTCCTGATGCCAACTGATAGTAGACAGCAGTGCTGCTCCATCTACGACATGGGTGCTGCAGTGGACTGTTTGTTACTACTGCAAGCTCTGAAAGGTTCCCCACCTCTGGTACACAGGAAGGAACAGATCTTACACAGGGGTATTTATTTATAAATCAAGATGCAACTTCATATTATACTCATTTATTTTATTTGGCCAGCTCTCTCAGAATGTAAACTCCTTGGGATGAGGGGTTTGGGAGGGAATTATTTCATTGTGCATGGTTGTGTCATATTCACTAGACAACACTAAACACTCCAATTAGTGATATGGGTGTAAAAGCTGGCACAGAGGTTAAGGAGCTACAGGATGCTTCCCATAGGTAGGTTCTGGAATGAATGAGATGATGTTTAAGGGTAGGGTTAAACAATGAACTTTTTAATTTTTAAAAATGTATAACATTGATATAATATGAATTAAATTTTGGAAAAGAAGAGCCAATAGCCCTGATTCCATAGAACCATGAGTGTTATCAGCACTGCACAATTACTGTGTGTCACAATGCATATCTCTCTAACAGGGTTGCAAAACTTTCCCTGAGATTACAAAATAAAATCTTCCTTCTTTCCACTACGCAAGGCTTCATATTTGCAAATGCCCATCCAGGTGTCAGAATTGTCAATACTGATGTTAGAGACCCCAACAAGTCAGCCTCAAACAAATCAGACAAGACATGATTCATTCCAGAATTCAATGATGTGGATTGTAAAAGACAAATGAGTTTAGCTGAAAGAGCATAGGTCAGCCAAGAGTTGGAGCTGAGAAAGGCCAGTGTTCCCCATGGAAAGTGAAGCTGAGTCATAAGGGTACATACAGCACAAGGGACAAAGGAGTGAAACTCAAGACAATTTTGAACATTCATATCTTAAGCTATCATGTTGCCTCTAGAAATCCATTAATGTTTGCAGGGAAGAAGGCTGAAAGATGGCAGCAGTGGGACTCATGGGGACTAGTCTTTGAAAATGTAGAATTAGACTAAAAGGAGAATAAGGACAAACACAGGCAAAAGCTTAGTGGATGAGATCAGGGAAGGAAACATAATTCTCTACAAGAAACCCTTATACCAAGAGAGAAAAAAAGACCTGCTTTTTTATTGTTGTTGTTCTCTAAGTTGGAGCCCCTAAGGCCATTTGTCTCATGGCTATGTTATCCTTAGGCAGAATATCACACGTACCTAATTAGCTTTTGCATACACACTTGAGATCTATTGTCCTTGCAGCAAAGAATTGCTCCCGGCCCTCCCCAGTGTTTCTGGTGAGTGAGGAAAATAGGCTGGTTCCTTCTCATTAGGACCAAAATGCAGACTTCTTGGCAAAGCATCACTCATCTTAGCACTCAGATTCTTCCATGATTTTCTTTTTAGGACACCAGAGGACAAACGCTCAAATGGACCTTGGGATATTGAAAGGGTCCTGGTAGTCAAACAGAGGCAGCCATCAGTTACTCCTGTTTATACCTTTGACCCGTGCAGATTCTTTTTTTTTTTTTTTTTTTGAGACAGGGTCTCGCTTTGTAGTTCAGGCTGGCCCTGAGCTCACTGTGTAGCCCAGGCAAGCCTCAAAGTCAGCAATCCTCCTGTCTCTGCCTCCCGAGTGCTGGGATTACGGGTGTGAGCCACCATGCCCGGCACTGTGGTATTGATGGCTGGTGGATGTGAGTCACCATGCCCAGCATTGTATGTGGTTACCGGGGATCAAACTCAGGACCTTGTGCTTGTGAGGCAGGCACCAGAACTACTGAGCTAAATCTCCGGCCCAACCATGCAGATTCTTAAATGTCACCTGTAGCAACAACAACAACAAACAGTGATAAATCACTCTGTGATATTTAATTTAAAAACTATTTTTAAAACTCCATGGAGATTTCTCATCTATGCTGCTTTCAGATTTTAGCTCAGCTCATGAACTACTCCTTTAGAAAACCTCCCTTAACACCACTTGGCTGGTGTATTGGATTAGTAGGCTTTCCTGTTGTTGGGACACGGTACCCAACATCCGTATCTTAGAAGAGAGGTTGAAATTGACTCATGGTTTCAGAGGGTTCAATTCATAAGTGGTTGGCTCCACAGCAGAAACAATATAGCAGAAGGTTGTCTTGGAATAAGCTAGCAGTTGGGAAGCAGGGAAAGGCAGCAGCACTAGAGAAGAGAGCGCCAGGGATCAAATATATTTTACCCACAATTGTACCTCATGACATTCCCAGACACACTCAGAAGTGTACTTTACTAATCCTGGGTGTCTCTGTGCTATAGGGCAGAGCTGAATACCGGTAGATGATAGAGTGCACTGATCCTAAAGCATTTACTAGCTGGAGCCAAGTTTGCCGATGCCTATTCTGTTCTATTATCGCTCTTATTATAGAACACTTGTAAACATTCAACTCATATTTTGTCAGGAAAACTTATGGAAGACTGAAGTGGGCAAAGAGCACTGGATATCCTGTGCAGTATACTCTGCCCTTCTGGGTCATGTCTGCCTCTGATTGTCTTTGGCATCTTTTACAGTTATGTAAATGGCAAAAGGCTGCTCTAATTCAAGTGATTTTTATAAAAAGAAAAGCAAATGCATGACAACCAGCAGAATGCAATTGATTTTTGCCCTATGGATATTGACTGGGTTTGCTACCACATTTGGGTCTGTTTATAAATTCATCTAGACAGTTCTGAGTACCTATAAAAATATGGCATTTTGATTTTCCTTTAGACTTGCTGTAACATCTTTCTGGCTCCTTCATTAATTACCAAGATAAATAACATCTTCAGCACATATTCATTTTACATTTGTCCTTGAGTCATAATTTTATCTTTTATAAATGTGTCCTTTAAAAATGTATATATTATATATGTGTGTGTGCATAACTAAAACTTTATGCTGAATCAAGAAGTAGAGATGCAGTGCTCAAAGGTTAGCCTTGAGATAGATTAGCTTTTCTCCTGAGCACACTCTTACTTAGATGTTTGAAGTCAAGCAAATCACTTAACATTTCTGGACCTCAATTTTCTCTACTGTAACATGGTTATTAGAATAATTTCTACCTTGCACGGCTGTATAAGGATTAAGTGGCATAATGCATGTACAACATCTAATATTCAGTAAACAGCTTGGCAATTCTAGCTACTGTTGTAACTGTGGTTGGAAATTACATTTTTATTCATTAGCTGATTGAAATTGCCACCTTCTACCTCAGCCAACTGTCTCCATGCAGTACCACTGGCCTGGTTTGGGTTTTTCAAAGAGGAGAGCCAGGCCTGAAACTTGAGCAGGCTGCTTATGTAGAAGTCTCTAGAAAGTGAGAGATGAGCAAAGACACCGTTTTATTCTTCATGCGGACCACCATCGGAGCTGAAGCTCAGGCCCACTTGAGGTGCTGAGAGACATGTGGGAGTTACATCAGATCTCTTCTAAAAATGGGAAGTGGAAACATTAGCCATCCACACTTTTTTTGTTGTTATTACTTAGGGATAACACCCCCTCTGCCGTTCTACACTGTGAAAGTGTTGACCTCTTACTTCAGTGAATCTTGAAAACTGCCACTGATGTGCAGGAAAGCTGCCCACCAGAGGGGCACAATGGCCTCTCAGACCCTTGGACACAGACGTGTCGACAGGTGTGTCGATTCTTCCAGGGGCCATGTTCCCTGTCCCGTATTTTCTGACACCAGCACTACCTGTATTCTCTTGTACTCATATTTTTCCCAAGGCCAGGAAGTGTAAGTGGTGTGAGAACAAGCAGCCGTGCTCAGATCACTGACAAAGTGAAGAAGTCATCGTGTCCCTTAATAGTGAGGCACCAGGGGAGGGAAAGCAGAATAAATAGGTGAAGCCTGGGGTATATCCAGGGCAGGTGAATTCTCCAGTATGATTCTGTGATGTTAGTTAAAGGATATTATGGATTTGTCCAGATCTATAGAACTCTAAAGCACAAAGTGAACCGTTAATATAAACTTCAATTTTCAATTGGTTTTCAGTTGCTAGCCATGGTTAGTACTGGTCCATCTCTTGCAATAAATTTGCCACCTTCAAGGGAAATGTTAACAGTAGTGAAACTGGGGTGGGGGCCAAGTAGGAGCCATACTTCCTGCCAGATTTTATTCTGTAAACCTAAACCTGTTCTTAAAAATAAACTCTACTAATTATTTTTTAAAATCCTATGGCAAAAGCTTGCAGGTGATCCTGATGCCATCTTTGTTGAAGCTGAGGAGGGAAAGGCTCTGACGGGCTCTGAAGTTCCTGGGCCCACAGGCTCGTGGCTGGCAGAGAAGGGGACCTGGCTCCTATGGCTCTGTGGCCCATGTACCCCACTTCCTCTTCCCATCTCCTGCCTCTTTCTCACAGCTTTTCCGCCCTAGAGGAAGTTGCCTTCAGTCCTTACCCTCTCGGCCTCCATGCTGTGGTCTGGCCCCTTGGGTCACCCGCCAGCTCTCTGCAGTCACGCTTTCCAGGCGAACCAGCTCAGCAACCTGAAGCTTCCTAATGAGCCTGTGAGGTGTCATCCATCCTCAACCCCCATTTCGCTGAGGTATCTCAGGACTGTAATGTATGGATCCATCTAAGTGCTTCTGGTCTTTGCAAAGCCTAGTCCAGTGGCAGCCTTGGGAATCTCACTCATTCAGTTGCCCCTTTGCTACTTTATAATTTAGCTGACACAACTCCACCGCTGTTTTATTTGTCTCGAATGAATGTCAATTGGTATGGAGGACAAGGCATTTGGGAGCTAAATTAACTAAATCATCATATGAATTACTTAGACTGCACTGAAATGCAGCAACCCTTCCTTTTTCTTTAAAAACATTTCACAAACAGTGCACCCCTCCCCGCTCCTACCCCAACACCCCTGTCTGCTTGTATGTCTTCTCTCAATCCTATACCTTGCAGTAATTTACTCTGGATGAAGTAGCGGAGCTAGGAGGATAATGCTCCAAATACATAAATAATAATGAGAACCTTTAATAAAATCAGACATAAGTTATGCATGCAGACATCAATTACAATGGATTTTAAAGGTTTTGATCTAGAACCCGGGTGGTGTTACATTTAGTCTAATAACTGTAACTGTGATTTATGTGTTTGCAACCAAAATGGTTTCAGCGCCTCGATATATGTCCAAAGTAAAATTTATAGTCTGCTACAGAATGTATAAATAATGAAAGGCCATATGTCATCACATATTTAAAAATGTGACCCCGTTTGCAGCAGCAATGGGGTAAAATGAATTAAAATCCTTAGTTCATTGGGAATCAACTTATTGGAGAGCACTTTAAGGAATGTGCACAAACGCAAACAGTGATTTAATCTATTTTTCCCCAAGTGAAAGAAAAATGACTATTGTAAAAATGATAAACACTGAGGAAACCTCAGGAGTCCTCCAATTAAACAGTGGCAGCAGAGTAAAAAAGGAGAATTGGTTTTGACGAGGAAGGAAATAACCCAGGCAGTTATTTTTCTGACTCTTTCGTGACCTCCAACTATCACGAGGACTTGTAACACAGTCAAAATAAGTAAAATGGGTTGATGATGAGTTTCCATTTTACAACTTCTCGCCCAGCTCAGATGAGGAAGTAGAGATTGTGCTGCTGATGGACACTGCAACCTGCCCACTTGTTCTGAGTCCCCGGCAGGTTTGTCACCATCCTAACGTTTAGCTGTTTCATCTGAAAACATTACTAAATCCACTAGACAGGGCCGATGGGGGGATTTAGAAAACAGCAGTAATACGAAGGGAAGCAGCTAGTCTGTTGCCTGACCCAAGTGGACCCAATGAACATCAGTATTAATCTCGTCTTTGTAGATCTTTCCGTAGAATTTTTAAATTTATTTTTTTAATTAGCACATGTTTGGAGTAGGACACAGTGATTACATTCATCCTGGGGAGTTGGTACACACACTCATGATGATTTAATTCTTTCATACACTTTTCTTTCTTCCTCTCCCTACTTCCATTCCCTACTGGACTTTAGGAAAGTACAAACCATGTGGAAAGTACAAACTATGTCTTAGCCATATTTCTGGGGGTAAAATCCAGAAGAAATTCAGTCCATCTTCACTGAGTTCATTGGTGAATCAATGAATGTGATTCCGTGACCCTAACACTTATTAGGAAGCCTAGATGCTGAAAACTTTACAAGTTAAGAAGGCACTGCTTGATTAAGACAGTTGGAGAAATTAAATATTCTTCATTAGTGAATTTACAGAAAATTATTGATTCCAAGAGACTTTATCTTGATTCTGAGATAATGTCACAGTTTCATCCATGACAACTAAAATCATTTTTAAAAATTTACCATTCACCTCTATGGACATTAAGTACTATGTTGATAAGAATGTAATCTTTCTAACTAAAGTTATCCAAAATACATGTATTTAATGTCATACAATTTAGAATTATTTGTTGTGAAGAGTCCAGGGCTAGATTTGGTGTTTTCATTTCCTCTCTTAATTTTAATGGTCTCTGTTACTTCCTCAAACTTATCTTCTAGTTTCTGCTGCTGTCAGATCTTACCTTCCATTGATCTTCTAAACCACTGGAAGAACTGGAAATCTGCTAGCCCACTACTTTACATATCTATCACTGCACAAAAACTACTTCAAATTCATTGTTTTGAAATAATTTGCTAATATCTCTCCTGATGCTGCACATTGTCTAGAAGAGATATCCCTTACTTGGAATGCTTCTTGGAGTTCTAATTACATGGTAGCTGAGGCTGGAGTTACTGGAAGGCTCATCTGGGCTAGCAGTCTAAAACAGCTCACCACGTAGCTGACACCTGTTGTTGCCAGGTGGTCGGCTGGGGCTATGGACAGGAGCATTGACACATGGGTTCCCTGTGTGGTTGAGGCATCTCACAGCTGGGTTCTGAGAAAGAGAAGGTCAACCATGTGAAGCATCTCCAAAGACCTGGGTAGAAGACCTATCACCATGCACATCCTGCTTTACTGTTCACAATGTGTAAGGATCAACACATAGTTGAAGTAACAGGAGACTCAATAGCGAGCTCAACTCCCACATGAGTTATTAAAATTGTATCTAGAATTTGAATAGGGGTTTATCAAGATCTACAGGAAGGAAAATTTCTGATATTCAATACATACATTTAGGGATTATCTCAACACCCCCTCTGACTCTTTCTTTCTATAATTTATCTGTGGACTATTTTACTATAAGGTTCCTATCAACACACAGACTAACTGACTGATAATTGGAGAAAACATATGTTTTGTTGTACTGGGGAAGATTCTCCCATTCCCTGAGCTTTCACTTCTTATTTCATGGATGAGAAAAAATAAATCTTCATTCAAAAAATCATAAGGAGGCAGAAAAATGCACACCTAGCCCTTAGTGCAATGACCAATGTATTATAAGTGTCTGATCCTTCTCCCTTCTGTACAGAAATTGTAGATTACATAGGATGGTGTAGGTGCCTCCGGTCTACTTGACCAGGTGGGCATCTGTATGATTCCAGGTATGGGTACGGATATATTTTCAGATTGACTGATCAGAAGAGAGGTTATACAAGGCAGTAGTTACAAAAGTCAGAATCATTTTAGGCCAAGTTACACATGACAGTGCATTACCATTGAAATAGGGTCTATAAAGAATAGAAAGGCGAGGAACTCTTGGTGAAATCTCTAGCTTTCATCAAAGAGTCACAGCCAGTCTTGGTTACCTACAAGGGCAGGAACTAGAACGTCCACTACACCAGCTACTCTGTTCCCTTTCTGTCAGGTAGGGTGGTGCCTCCTATCATATGAGCCCAATCAGAAGCCCAAAGGCCAGGGAAACTTGTGGTCAACATAGGTCAGCATGCCAGCTCAATGAAGGGGAGAATGAAGATATCAAGTGGATGTAGATATGGTAATGAAAGATACCTAGTGAGGTTCCATTTTTTCTTAAAAGCCAGTTGTCTCAGTTGCCTTAAACTCACCAATTATCAAGCACAGGTCATCTGTAACACATATCCACATTAACATCCTCCAAGTCTTTACTTCCTCGTGAAGAATGATTGGGACAAGAGGTTTTTGTATACAGAATTTCAGCCACAGAAGTGAGTAACTTAGAAGGGGCTGCTTGGCTTTCCATAAAGCTGACTTGGGCCCTGGAAGATGAGGTTAGCACTCTGGCTGTTTGAAATCTAAGTTAAGTAGATAGATAGTTCTTTTACTGCTGAAGTCAATGAAAGAAAACTACTAAACATTGCTTGCTAACCATCACAAAGATAGCAAAAACACATCCACTCAGCAGAGACTGTGATCTTGAAAATTTGAAGAAATTTTAAAAAATCAAAGTCTGAAACTTTGAGCTTATGAAGATAGTAGTCTTCTTTCTTGTTTGTTCTCACAGTTAAGTCCACAGTGCTATGGGAATTTAAGGATAAGTTGTTGAGATCTTGGAATTCTACAACAAGTGCTTTGTTTCTATCTAGGGAAATAAAATCACCTTATTACCAAGTGCCACCACCCAATTTCTGAGCATGTGTGTGTGTGTGTGTGTGCATGTGTGTGTGTCTGTGTGTGTGTTTCTACTTGAGATTGGTCCATAGTCCATATATTCCAAGGAAGAAGGAGGTTTGGTAGTGAAGACAAAGAAGCGAATGTGGACTTGTCAAATGCAGAGTATGGACAGTTGCAAATACCCTGCATCAGAATTTTCAAGGCCACAGTCTCTTCTGAGTGGATGTATTTCTTGAGTGGCTGCGTTTCTGCTACCTTTGTGATGGTTAGCAACCAATGTTTAGAAGTCTTCTTTCATTGATTTCAGCAATAATAGAACTATCTATCTACTTAACTTAGATTTCAAACAGCCAGAGAGCTAACCTCATCTTCCAGGGTCCAAGTCAGCTTTATGGGAAGCCAAGCAGCCCCTTCTACGATACTCACTTCCACGGATGAAATTCGGTTGTATACAAAAGGGTCATTCTTCACAAGGAAGTAAAGACTTGGAGGATGTTAATGTGGATATGTGCTACATCATTACTAAGGAGTAGGAATTTTCTCTACTCTCACCAATGAAGACAAAATATGGAGAGAGATTAAATGGAGGGCTGTGCCTGAAGCTATAGTTTGCTGCTGTTAAACCTCATAATACCAATTTATTTTTCAAGTCTCTCACTTCAAATTAGTGTAGTTAATTTGGATTTTGTTGGTATCAGAGCTCATGTGCATTCAATTTGTGAAGTTGCTTTGATTTTTTTTAGTTGTATAAGAGCAGCAAGCATTAAAGTTTGTGCCCACTAATTTATCTGAAGATAGAAAAATAAGAGGACAACATTAAGACTTTCTATCAGTCACTGCTTTTCCTATTAAAAAAAAAGTTACCTGCAAAAAAGTTGGAGAAACTACTGTCAGTTAATTCCCTCTCTTTGGTGCTAGTTTTGGCAATGATCTTCAAAAGTATCACCATGCCATCAGATTCCTGCTGCCAGGAAGACAGAATCAATCACTGACAGAGCCCCTAGACACAAGAAAGGGAAAAAAATCACCCCAGCTCTACAACCCCCTGCTTGCCCTTCCAGAGTCCC
Source organism: Thryonomys swinderianus (assembly GCA_004025085.1). NCBI lineage: Eukaryota > Metazoa > Chordata > Mammalia > Rodentia > Thryonomyidae > Thryonomys > Thryonomys swinderianus. The sequence goes on from PVIC010000435.1 coordinate 100,194, forward strand.
CTTCACAGTGACGAAAGTTCACTTTCATCCTTTCAGAAGGTGACAGGCTGTGTTGCTTCCCACCTGGGGAGATGTAAAAATAAAGAAAACTCAGCTTGTTGAGGAGAAGAGCTGTCAGCCATAGGGACCCCTTCCCTTTAGCAGGCTGCCCAGCATCACTGGGAAGTTACCTCAAGTGTCAGAGAAAACACTATAGATTTTTTTAGTCTGTTTCGTCAACTAGTCAATAAACTTGCTTTTTCTTAGATTTTTTTTCTTCTAGCTCACTTCTTTCCAACTCCTCCCATCTCTCTTCTTTCTCTTCTTGTTGCTGCCTGTGCATACATCTCCCCACTTCTCCCTTGCCCCCTCCCCTTCTCTGTCTAGGTCTCTCTTGTCTTTTTTTCTCTTTCTTCTTTCCCCATTGAAAAGCAGTTAAAATAACTTCTCATTTATTAGACTGAACTAATATCAGAACCATAATTACTTACACATAATTCTTTTTAACATAAATTATGATGGGTCTCCATTTAACAACACTGGCTTTAAAAATGGAGAAGATATTGAAGTGTTGAAATACACTCACTGCTAGTCATGTCTGTTTGCTTATGATACAGGAGAACTTCCACAGTTCCTTCTTATTTCAGTGACTGCACAAAGAAAACCCTTAGCAGATTTCAGCACCATGGGTAGAGCAACTTTTTCAAACATGAGCTGTGAATTACACTTAAATAGAGTTCAATTCTGGCCAAATGCTGTTCTGAGTGTTTTGCATACACTAACTCACTAGGTTCTCCCAACAACTTTAATAAAGTAGATTGCCTTACTGTCACCATTTTATAGATGGTTAAACTAAGGCACTCAGAAAATGGTGCTTCCATCACTCTGCACATAGGGCAGCACTATGTTAGATCATCTAAGACAAACACTTGATTGTCAGCTATTTAACTCTCCAGAAGTCATTCCACTGGCCGGAAAGATGACATCTGGGTGTGCTGGCCACACACACACACCAGGCCTGGGCAGTGCCCTTCCAGTGTGTATGGGATAAAACTTCCCTTGGTTTCACCCAGGGAAAAACCAGCCGACTATATCACTGAATCTTACAACTTGCTCGACTCTATGATTAGATTCTTCTTTCTTCTGATCCCCTCGACCCTTTACCCCCCAATTGATGACCACATATCTATTAGGATGCACTGTTTTTACCTTAAAAATGATAAAATGACCTGTGTGGTTTCAAGCAACCACAAAGCTACATCAGGTGTCTGTCAAGATCGTCTGGAAGTCTGCTCTTCCCAGGACTCAGGGACCCGCCCAAGCTGATGGAAGCTGCACCTTGACACGTTCCATGGAAGGGAGAAAGACACACGGAATGGTCATCTCCCGCTCCCCCTCCTCTTCCTCCATCTTATTTACTTTAAGTGCTCAATTCAGTGGTATAAATCCATTTGCATTACTTTCCAATTAGCCATGTGATTCTTAAAGATGAAAAATATTGTTAATAATTTCTCCTTCCCACGTTTCAGGTTCAAAGAAAATAATCTGAATTGAAACCATGTAGCTTTCACAGGCCAAGGATTTAGAAAAAGTGTCAAGTTCTTCTAGCTCTGTACATTTTTTCTTTGATCATCCAGCACAGTTTCCCATCCATGATGTGTGCACAGAGAAGAGCTAAGTGTGAATCATTATACTTGCATTTGGTTTTTTAGTAGATATTTATGTTAATTGACAATATGTATATTAGGGAAAATTGCTACTTAGGATTTCAACTACTTTCTAAAGAGAAAAGATGATCAGGCAAGGAAGATTCCCTTTTATCCAACATGTCTTGTCGCAGAGAGGCATTGCATTGACTTCATTTCTTCCTTCTTTTATATCCTCCATGCCTTCTTCCCTTCTTATCTTCTGAGCCCTTTCTGCCTTCCTTCCTTTTCAATTGCAAATATGTGTTGAGCTTTTGGTGTGTTAAAACATTAGTTCTTGGATGTGCTGGTACTAAAACCATGGAACCAACAAACAGCGATCTCAGAAAACCTCCATTACTCCTGAGGAATGGCAACTAAATTAATAAGTTAAAGAAAGGAGAGAGTAAAATAAGATAACATGACAGGGTGACCAATGTCTATATCAGTCTCAGTGGCAAAAGATGCTCTCTTGAGAATGTTTCATTTGTGTGGAGAATTTGATGGGAAAAAAAAAGAACATTTTAAGTAATGGCTGAGAAAGTGGCACCAGTGAGGTAGCCTGTGCCACAGAATACAAAACAACAGAAAGACCTGCCTAACTGGAGAGAGGAGAATAAGACAAGATGTTAGTGTACCAAGGATATCTTGGCTCTTCCACTTTGAAAATATCTTTTACTAGAAGAGATGAACAACAGCACACTGGCAACTCACCCTGAAATTCTCTTAAGTCAACAATATATCTCTGAGAAGACTAGAATAACTTTTTTTTTTTTTTTTTGAGACAGGGTCTCACTTTGTAGTTCAGGCTGGCCCTGAGCTCACTATGGTGCCCAGGCAAGCCGCCGCGAACTCAGCAATCCTCCTGTCTCTGCCTCCCGAGTGCTGGGATGACAGGCGTGAGCCACCACGCCCCGGCACTGTGGTATGCGGTGTTGATTGTTGGTGGGCGTGTCTCCACGCCCAGCATTATATGTGGTTACTGGGGATCGAACTCAGGACCTTGCGCTTGCCAGGCAGGCGCCGGAACCACTGAGCTAACCCTCTGGCCCGACTAGAATAACTTCTAAAGGCTTCCTGCTTTCTTCAGTGGACTTTTCCACTATATACAGAGTGCCAGATGGTATATCCTGTGCACCACAGGCTGGAGGTTGTTGTGTTGCCAGCTTAGTCTGGAGAAAGTTCTCCTCAGTCTGATAATTACTGTCAACACTGTGCTGTGAGGCTAACGTTAGAGCTTCAGTTCAGCGAATGACAGGGCCCTGGAAAAGACAGACACGATCACACAGATTTAGCACTATCCTTGTGTTTAAAAATGTGTCCCCGTTAAAATGCCTTTTAAAGTTCAATTTCACTAAAATACCTTACTATTATTGCAAAAGATACATTTTACACAGCTCAAAGCAGAAAATAATTAGGTAAGCATGTCCCGTCCCATTCAGAGATAACCAGAGTCAACCTTTTTGCATGTTTTCCCCAATATATTTTGTATGACTTTCTACCTCAAAGACAGACTATTCAGTATTTTATCAATTCATTCTTACACTCATGCAACAAATATTTACTCAGCCCCTATGGTGAATCATATGCCTGGGTAACAGGCTTGAACTAGACACATATCCCGAGCTCATAACAGAAATTTTGTAAGGGAGACATAGTTTTGAAAAATCCAGAAGACTTGCAGTTTAAAGTGGGCAAAACTACTTGCCTCCCTTTTCTCTCAGATACTATTCTGAAATGGTGCAAAGAGGAATGTAAATGCTTGCTCCATTTATGAAGAAACTAGTAAAAAAAAAAAAAATCTGTAGCTTATGTTTGACCAAATGTAAGAGGACCAGATAGCTCCTCCTACACTGTTGAACCTCGTCTAGAGCTTAAGGTAAATTAAAAAGATTCTTGGGCCGGAGGGTTAGCTCAGTGGTTCCGGTGCCTGCCTTGCAAGCGCAAGGACCTGAGTTCAATCCCCGGTAACCACATATAATGCTGGGCGTGGTGGCTCACGCCTGTAATCCCAGCACTCGGGAGGTAGACACAGGAGGATTGCTGAGTTCGCGGCAGCTTGCCTGGGCACCATAGTGAGCTCAGGGCCAGCCTGAACTACAAAGCGAGACCCTGTCTCCAAAAAGCAAAAAAAAAAAAATTAAAAAGAGTCTTCCAGATCCTTGCTAAGAACCAACCATGGCATGGATAGAGGATCCTCCCAAAGACAACAAACTCCTCGTTCAGATCAAATATAGTCCAGAAATAGTCAATTCCAATGCCACTATTTTGCAACTTTTAACTTATTTTATTTCTTCCTTTAATCTAAGTGGCCTTCCTTAGGAGGAAGACCCAACCTATGGAGTGAATGCATCTGCATGCTCAGTAAACCGTAGCATAGCTACAATATTAGAACAGCTTGCAAAAAAGTAACCATAAATCCTAGTACCATCCAGTGTCCAGGCAGTATTCCAGTTTCTTTAATCATGCTCTGAATGTGTTTTCTAGTATCTTTCCTGACTACATGTATACAGTCAGATCATATCTATGAAGTACAAACAATTTAAAGAATAAACTAAAAGTGAAATGACAAAGAACAGGAGAATGGATTTCGTGCAGTTGGGAAGGGAACCTAGGATGATATGAGATGGAAGGTGTGCGAAGGGAAAGAGATGTTAAAAGGATCACGATGTGATATGTATATGTACCAATACCCCCATGATGAATGTTTATTATGCATCATAAACATTTACAATACAAGGGCCTGGGATTTAGCTCAGTGGTTCTGGCGCCTGGCTCAGAAGTTCAAGGTCCCGAGTTCGATCCCCAGTACCAAAAAATAAAATGAAAAAAAAAAAACAGGTACTCTATTAATAAAAATTTGAAGTAGCATAAATCTGCTTTTAGAAGTGTAATAATCATTGGGCCGGAGGGTTAGCTCAGTGGTTCCGGCGCCTGCCTCTCAAGCACAAGGTCCTGAGTTCGATCCCCGGTAACCACATACAATGCTGGGCGTGGAGACTCACGCCCACCAGCAATCAATACCACATACCACAGTGCCGGGCATGGTGGTTCACGCCTGTAATCCCAGCACTCGGGAGGCAGAGACAGGAGGATTGCTGATTCCAGGCTTGCCTGGGCTACATGGTGAGCTCAGGGCCAGCCTGAACTACAAAGTGAGACCCTGTCTCAAAAAAAAAAAAAATAATCATTAAATTTTGCATCATAAATATATTCCCATATCAATATTTGGAAATCACCACTATAATGAGAAAATAGCATTTAATGTGTGATTAAAACCGAAAGGAAGTCAGTGTTTGTCGTTTTTTTCTTCAGAGAGAAACAAACTAAGCTACTTAGTGGGTAAATGATTCTATGCACTGGAATCCTTAGGTCCTGTTTGTAAAAGTGCAAATGATGGATGAAAGGGAGTGAAGATGCTAAAGCACATTTAGCCAAACTCTCATCTCAGAATTTTTAAAATCAACTTCCTCTTAAGGCAGCTGTGCACATAAGTACTCATTCGCCTGAAGAAACTAGAACTTCTATCAGTGTCTTTAAAATCTGCTGGCAGAGTAAAATATTACTCTTCACTTTTGCTTTCTTAACGAGGCTGACTTCTCTGATATGTGCTTACTGTCCATGTGCACTTCTTTTTTTTTTCTTTACTAATCTGTTTTTCTCTACCAGTGTTTTAGAGTTACCAGTTCAGAGGTGATATTGACTCTAAGGCGTGTAGTTGGGAAATAAAATCAAGATACTCTAGCTCGAGAAGGGTTTACTGAGAAGAGTAAGCCCTTTGTGGATAGAGGGAGAAGACTTTAGAGAAATTAGTTCCCTGTCACAAGTATCAGAGAGGCCCCAATCTTTTGCAGGGGCTGCGTAAGACCGATTACAGACAAAATGTGAGGCCAGCTGTGGTGGTGTGTGGCTGTAATTCCAGCACTTGGGAAGCTGAGGCAGGTTTCCTCAAGAAGAATGCACTATAATTTATTCTGCTAACAATGAAGATTATAAGAGCCAAAGGATAAAGTAAGAGAAAGACGCATACAGACAGACAGAAGGAGAGAAAAAGAGACAGAGAAGAGGACGATGCTTCAACTCAAGCTTGAGTCTCTGGCTATAAAATGGAATTGAATGTTTCTGGTTGAACTCCACTTTACTTGCCCAGTATTTTTCCAGGGGAGTATTTCCTTAGATTCTAAAACTTATTTGCATGGAGGGAGTGTCAGAAATTTTCTTGTCAACTGAGAGCCATTGTTAAAGTCCAAGGTAGGAAATGCAATGAGAGTGACATCGGGGCTTTGAACTAAAAATCTCTCAGGGGTGACTGTAGAACTGAGAAAATCAACCAGAGAACAGCAGACACACACCTTTTCCTAATAAGTGGTCCCGTCTCCTACGTAGAGTACAGCAACCTCCTGTCTGACTTGTTAAGGCCAGAATCCACCTCATGTGCTTATCGACAGGGTGGCTAACTTTGGGGTTGGAACTTTTTTCAGTGTTGGATTGAAACACAGCAGGGAAGAAACCTCAGACAGGTGAGACGGCACCACACGAAATTATTAAGGTTTGTGAGTGACTTGAGAAAGTTTTAATCCTGGAGTCAAGATTTCCACTTGTGACATCCCCAGACCTTACTCCCACTTCACAGAATGCCCGGTGTGCGACCAGCCTAGACCGTCATTTCCAGGCTGCTGATCTGATGGAGGATCAGGATAATTTCTGCAAATGCGAATACAGCAAACTTAACGAAGACTGACCATATTCCTTCTGAAGAAAAACCACCAAGTATAATGTGCTGTTCAGCTCACTGTGAAGGCAAAACGGACTCGCAAAGAGAAATAGGCCATACTTGGTGCTAATTCTTGCTCCTGTTCTAGGACAAGGTAGGTTTAAAACATTGTGTAGTTTGTATATCATACAAAATGCTTCTAAACAAAGTCGTAGGAATATTTTCTTCTCCAAGAACCATCGAAATATTATTTTTTGGAACAAAACAATCCTCCAGGGAAATTTTTTTTTTTTTGAGACAGGGTCTCGCTTTGTAGTTCAGGCTGGCCCTGAGCTCACTATGGTGCCCAGGCAAGCCGCCACAAACTCAGCAACCCTCATGTCTCTGCCTCCTGAGTGCTGGGATTACAGGCGTGAGCCACCACGCCCGGCATTGTGGTATCCGGTGCTGATTGTTGGTGGGCGTGTCTCCACATCCAGCATTATATGTGGTTACCGGGGATCAAACTCAGGTCCTTGCGCTTGCGAGGCAGGCGCCAGAACCACTGAGCTAACCCTCCAGCCCTCCAGGGAAATTTTTATAAATCCTATGATGAACCCTCTCCTGGGATTCTTAAGGCGCATATTTGCCATTGTCACGGGTGAGCCCCTTTCTAAATTCCCACGTAGAAATAAAAGGATGATAAGGAGACAGCCTTCTAGATCCACTCATCTTCCTGCTAGCTCCTTGGGTGCTGCTTTACAAGGTGATAAAACTCCAGGCTTTAGGCTTGTCCAGAACCTTCTCTTCTGAAGGTTCATCAGAAGAAACTTCAGCTGAGTCATACCAAGTTCTCCTCTGCATGCAGAAACCCAGTTGTAGGTCTGTGTTTGCATAAGGAAGATGAAAAGTAGTGCTTGCGGCCTTTTCTAATATGCATGAGTGAAAGATGGGACTAGGAAGCATGAGGTCACTAGGAGGATCTCGATTTGCAATATTCAAAAAGCAGACCCTAAAAGCACCATCTCAAGGTAGGTGATTTTTAGTTAGGCATTAAAAAATAAAGCAAGCTCGGGTGGGAAATTGAGGTGATCAAGTGAGGTGAAGCAGTAAAGTGCACATGGCCAGGTCAGCTACCCTGATGGCCACCAGTTCATTAATCTCCCAGGAGCCTGGGGGCAGCACGTAGGACAAACACTTCCAGGCTACCCGACCTGGGCTTGAGGCCACTGTGCATGTAAACAGCAGCTTCCTTCTGCTGTTGTTTGAGGGATGCCTGGGGACAGTCTTTACTCCTCAGGTCTTCCGACCAGCCACACGGTGATAAGAGGACACTGGCACCCATACAGAGTCCCTCGGGTACTAAAGTGGGTGGGGTACTACCTGGCTTTCAGGTGATGATGAGGGCTCTGGCACAGCTTTTGGCACATCAGTTCAGATGGTCACTGCTCACCTGTCCCCCTAAAAGAAACCTTAAGTTGCAGTTTGATCTGCACATTGTATTTCGCCTCCTGCGGGACAGTGGGATCTGGATGAGGAGGCACAGGAAGAAAGTCATACAGGTTTTAGGCCCATACAAAGCTCACGTGCAGCATCGCACTAGCAATTTCTTCAGGAACTCACATCTTCAACTAAGGAATAACTTTGAAGATTCTTTTTCGGATTCTTGATTGAACTCTGGAGACTCATCGACACCTCTCCCTGGATTAAAACTTCTGATGTATTCCTCAGCCCTGTGAAATTGCTCCTGAAAGCAGCAAGACAAACATCAAACTGTTTTTGCCACATAGCTTGATGTTTTTAGATGCAATCACTAGATGAATCGTGTTTCCATGTGTAAAGGAAGAACTTTTGGTGGATGATGCGCTGCGAAAAGATAAACTGCAAGTGCACATCTATTATCTGAGAGCTTGGCTGTCTCACACTTTGTTATTATTATGTTAGCATTTGTCAGGATGGTTATCTCTCTTACGACTCATCAGCAAAAGTGGGGATGAACAATGTCGAAGCATCAGAATACGTGGGACATGAGACCGACAAACCTACTTAGCACTTGAAAGAGCCCCAGCCATGGGTGACAGCCGAATCTTTGAAACTAGGAGTGTTGACTGGTCCATTGTCATTGTGTTCCATGAGTACTAACTACCAGTCACACCAATTAGAAGTGTCTTGGGCCGGAGGGTTAGCTCAGTGGTTCCGGTGCCTGCCTCACAAGCGCAAGGTCCTGAGTTCGATCCCCGGTAACCACATAGAATGCTGGGCGTGGAGACACGCCCACCAACAATCAACGCCGCATACCACAATGCGGGACGTGGTGGTTCACTTCTGTAATCCCAGCACTCGGGAGGCAGAGACAGGAGGATTGCTGAGTTCGCGGCGGCTTGCCTGGGCACCATAGTGAGCTCGCCTGAACTACAAAGCGAGACCCTGTCTCAAAAAGCAAAAAAAAAAAAAAAAAAAGAAGTGTCTTACCTGTATTCAGAAGCTGGCTTTTACCAGACTAAGTTAAATATTTCTGAATTACTTGTTCTTCAGGTAACTTCTTACATGTTTACACAGGGAAAAAAAAAAGTGACTTATTTTAAAACAGATATTTGTCACCATGTGTGACAATGTTGAGACAGTGGGTATTGGTTATGCAAGACATAATCTATATTCATCAACACAGGTGGATCTCCACTTCTACGATGTTAAGACCGACACACACCCGAAGTATATTCTTTTGACACTTGCTACATAGTTGATGTTGACTTCGCTGTCTTACCCCTGGCATGGGGCTGAGAACGGGAGCATAGAATCTGAACTTCTCACAGGGAGTTGACCTTCGTGGTCTCAGCTACAACCCTGGCAACTCAAATATTCACTTGATTTGGGCCATTTGTCACGTTTCCTTGACTGGAAATCTATCACTTAAAATGGTCCCTAGAAGTTGGCCGACCCAAACATGGGAGACTGATTGGGTGGGAAAGAGCAGAGGCCACTGTGGGTAGACACCCAGAGAAAGGAAAGCTTGGGGTTGATCGCTGCCATTTTAACACTGGGTGCCACAGAAGAATCTTGCCAGAGAAGCAAGAAACAATTATGAACCCATAGAGTGTGTGCTCAAAGAGACACGCTTTCCTTCTCCTGTTGAATCCCCTTTTCAGTGCCATTCAAAGTGATAACTAGGCATATTTTCTTGATTACAATTCTAGGACAAAACTACCATCCACCTTAGCAACAACAGACAATGAAAGTTTATGTGTGCATACTTTAAAAGGCGAAGGTTTGGGAGCTACTCAGAAAGGTCTGAGAGCCAAGTCCTTTGGAGACAAGCCCCAGGCAGAAGGGACTGTTCCTTCCACTGTTACAGGAGAAAAGAAGGAAAGGGTGAAAACGGGGTGTATGTAAGGTCTGTCACTCCATTTTCTCTGTGAAATAGGATAGGAAGGAACATTCTATTGCTTCTCCTTAGAGTTTCCACAAAGGAAGGGACTTCTATTATCTCTTCATTCTATTGCGTGGAAGAAGAGACTTAAGTGATGGATGAACAGTGACATCCCCATGACCACTAACGTGTTTCTTGATGGAGTGGAGCAAAACTATTTAACCCATGAGCACAGGTGGTCTCTATCTCCCCATTCCCTCTCCTACTTCCCAGTACAACTTACCTAGCAACATACCTAATAACTTTGTCCAAATTTGTTTGATGGCTCTGTTTCTTTCAACTCAAAATGAGCAAAGGTAAAATGAGAAGCAATAAACGTTTGCCTAAAAATGTAACAAAGGAGTCCATCTTCTTCTGAAAGTCCAAGGCAAGGCCACTGGCCAAGTATTTGAGAAAAAGGAAACGCTTGTAAACTGCAATATAGAAAGTGGAATAGAGAGATGTGGAAATGGTTTCCAGCAACCTCTGCCCAGCTTGGGGCCCTGGGCTATACTCTATTTGAGTTCCCGCTGGTCCTGACTCTGTTCTCAGCCCAGGAAACACGGTGATGCATAAACACTGTCTCTGACCTCAAGGAGTTTAATGGTTAGTAGGTGTGTAAGCTGGAAAGTGGAAATCCATGTATACTTTAACTACTGTTAAGAAGAAACAGGCAGTCAGTATTGTGTGCTGAGTCCCAGAAGACATAGAAGTAGAAGGGGAGAGATTCGATTCAGGTCAAAGAAGGCTTCCCAAGGCAGGCAATATCTGAACTGAGAGCACCTGTCAGGAAGGGTGGTGGGAAGGACGGGGCATGGAGTAGGAAGCCCAGAGAAAGGAGAACGTGCAGATGCTTAGGAGGGAAGGGCAGTTGATATCTCACTGTAGCTAAAACTCCTTCCTCCTCCACTTTTTCAGATCAAGCAACTAGGGTCAGGAAATTCAGACCATTCACTCCAAGTCCCAGAGTTAATAACGCATAGAACCCAAGCCCAAGCCCTAGAACCTCTAACTCGGCACTCTTTCCACAGCACCACCTACCTCCCTCCTTCCCCACAGAGGCCCATAAGATAAAGACCCACATGGCTGATCCTTGTTCAGCTATTCTTCCTGTCTCCTTCCAAAGATGAGTGTGGAGATGGAAGCAAAGAGAAATGAGGCCTTCCAACTCGGGGCAAAGGCGCCATATGTCTTCTAACTCCTGGCACAATGGGGAGTCTCTTTAATGACTTGCCTAATTCCACCCGCCCTCCCACCCTTGCATCACAATGTTGGCTGCACATATGGTGCCTCTCCCTTCCCGAGGAATTGCTTTTACTGATATCGTTTCCTGTCACAACCTTAATATTCTTTTAATGTACTGCTGTTGCTTGCTGCAGAGCTAATCTGTTATCCCTTGTTATAGAAACCTCGTTCCAAATGCCAGAGCAGAGAATCGTCTTTCTGAGCTAGGAGCAACACTTTCTCGGGCTTTTTCATTTTAATCTTTGTCTTTCGAAGGATACACATAGATGCTGGGATATAAAATTTTGAGTTTCTGTAAGGTATGACTATGTTAGTTACTTTGGGCTGCTAGTAATAAACTACAATAGGTTTTAATGGAAAGAATCAAATTATATTATTTTTTAAAATAACTCTACACACTGGAAAGCCAAATCAGATATTGAAATACCAGTAAAGCTGGATCAAAATGTCCTCCTCTATCACCCAGGATAAGAATTAGTTCAATCTCTATAAGTACCTTCTATAGTGCTTGTTCAATTCTTACCTCGGCACCATGTTGGTTTAAAATGGTTGTCAACAGTAACCAGAGTTGTGAGTTTTCTAGTGTGTGATAAGCATGCAAGAAAGGAAACATCCCTTCACACAGCTCCCAGGAAATATTTTAGTCTCATCCACCTAAAGTGCATTATGTTCCCAGATATATCACGTGACTAGGCACAGGCGAGGGGCTCAGTGACTTAATGCCAACCAATCTAAAGTTCAGGCTCGAAACATTCAGTACCACAGTAGAAAAGAAGAGATGGATGGTGAAGAGGCCACCAGTGCTCAGAAAGGGCTCTCGGGACTTCTTAGGATATGGACTTAGACTCCCAACTGCCTGCCTTGACCTAACAGCTCCACCGTTCAGTGAATGAATTTGAGAGCACTGCTTAATGTTTGTTTCTTGTGCATCATGCTCCTCATTTTTACAAATGAGATAAGACCAAGCTTTTTTTCCCTATATTAAAAGGTGAGTTCTTAGCATGGTATCTACAGCCTTTACAAAGCATAAGCAAGTGCACTTCCTCTGGGGCAGTGGAGGCAAGCCTACAGCATGTGTGCATAGCGGGGCTGTGTGTATCAGTGAAAGCTCTAGAAGATTCACCCTCACTGATCTAAAGTGGCCGTCTTATCTCAGCTTTACAGTTGTCTGAAGCACTACATTGGTTTAAACCCTTTGATCTTCCCTAACTGCTTTCAGCCCTCCATTAACAACACGAAGACAGGTAGAGATACAGTTTCCATATCCATTACCTATCTTACAAATGAAAAAAAGACCATACAGGTCAATGGACTAAGTTGGTCTTCTTGGGTATAGCCATTTCCAATACAGTAAATGGGTAAGAGAGTCTTGGGGTGTGAGAGGCATGAGACCACTTAAATTAACATCTATCATAATTAATAAAATAAAACTTCTGTTCACCAACCATACAAGCCAGATTTCAAGGACAGGAGTGTGGTTAGGAGACGCCATGTCAATCAGTGAAGATATAAAATAACATTTCTGTGGAACAGCACTGCTTTAAGACCAGCCCATACATTAAATGTCTGATGTGATGTTAGCTTTTCACACTTCAGATGCAGGAAATGACGAGGTTAAAGTTCTTCCTTGAAATTTCTTCACTGCCCAGCTATATAAAAGTTGTCCTAGGATTTCTTAAAACTGAGAGGATAGACAACATATAGAGTGTGAGAATATATTTATAAATAATGTATCTGACATAGGCCTTGTTTTAAAAACATATATGAAACCCAATTTAATAACAAGAAAATAAATATCTTGATTTTTTTAAATGGATGAAAGACCCAAATAGACATTTTTCAAAAGAAGATAACACATAGCCAACAGGTATATGGGACAGTGATTACCCTCAGCTAACTCAGGGAACTGCAAATTAAATCCACAATGAGATGTCATATCCTCCCTGTCAGAATTGCTATTACCAAAAAATAGGAAAGATAACAAGTGCTGGTGAGGAGGTGAAGAAAGGGGAATCTTTGCACACTGTTGATAGAAATTTGTATAGTTGCTAAGGAAAAAACTGTGGAATTCCACAAAAAATTAAAAAGAGAACTACTATATGAGTCAATGTTTCTGCTGATAGATATATATCCAATGAAAATAAACATTAGTATGCCCCAGAGATGCCTACACGCTCCTGTTCATTGGAGCATTATTTACAATAGTTAAGATATGGAATTAATTTAAGCATTTGTTAAAGACAAATGGATGCAGGAAATGTGGTATATACACACAAAGGAATAGTACTCAACATTTAAAAAGAAGGAAATTTTGTCATTTACAACACAAGTGAACCTGAGGGTCATTGTTTTAAGTGCAATAAACCAGACACAGAAAGACAAAAACTGCACTAGCTCTCTTGTATGTGTAATATAGAAAGATGAACCTGTAGAATCAGAGAGTAAAACTGGTCAACTGAGAAATAACAAGAAGTTTGGGCAGATGCTAGCCCACCACACAAAAGATTAGCTAGATAAGAGAAGTTCAGGAGATCAGTTGTATGGCATAGTGTGCAGTTAGTTGTGAGTTATTATATGCTTGAAAATAACTAAGGGAATAGTATTTAAGTACTCTTACCATACACACACAGACACATATACACAGAGATAAGTATATTATATATATAATATATGCTATATAATATACTTATATATAAGTATATACTTACATATATATAAATATATATATATATATATATATATAAGTTTGATTTAGTAATTCCACAATTGACATTTCAAGTTACAGTGCTGTGTAACATCAATACAGGCAACTTTACTTGCTGCTTAGAAACAAATTAGTAAATAAACAAAAACGGAATCTGTATTATGGTGAGCCATATATGATTGTAAACAACTGTGAGAAGCACATGGGAATACATCAATGAATAAAACAACCACATACAGCAAGCAGAAAAAAAAATTTAGTAAGAGAGAAAGAACACAGCTGACGACATTCTGTATGTGCCTATCAGATAGGTACCATTCTACTGAGCATTTAAATAAAATATTAAAAAGTCAGTCCACAACATTCGGGAGCCCTCTGACCTTGAATTTAACCAATCACAGACTAAAGCTATTTGGGGTAAAAGTATCTTTGCTGAACATGAGCAGACATTGTTCTTGTCGTTATTCCCTGGATAATATGTATGGGAACTAGTTATACAGCATTCTATCATATTCATACTGTAAGTAACCTAAGGATGATTTAAGGTACAGAGGCAATTGTTCACAAGTTATATACAAATAATGCGTGATTTAATATAGGAGATCTGAGTATCTTCACATACTGATACCAACAGAAAGAGTATCAATATCCTTGGATACTGAAGGACATCGCCAAATAAGGAAATTCAGCTGTTACCATTTTCTTTAAGCTTCACTTTAGAAGTCTACTCTCTTTCCATTCTACCCCCTCTATCTTTTGTTATAATCTCTGAAACATCACTCTTCTTTTCAGTGGGGAATGTCCAGAGAAGAGAAATGAGGAGCTAGAAAAACTTGGCAATCTGAACATCCACACTGAAACCTACAAAGAACTTGGCATCCTACTTTGGAGTGATTTGGAACTGTCTCTCCATTTTCGTGCCAGACCATGTTTTTATAATTACCCTCTCCAAAAAGGACGCCATCCTCAAAGCGTGTCATGGTTTGGGGACACACTGCACACAAAGGGTCTCTGTGGCACAGGAAATGTAATGGCATGTCTCCTGTTTACTCTCCCTCTCCTTTCTCTTTGGCTTTGTTTCTCACAATGCCTTAGATATACCATGCTTGTGTGTGTGTGTGTGTGTGTGTGCGCGCGCGCGCGCGCATGTGCATGCATGCTTTTGTGTGGGTAAGTGGAACTGCCACTGAGCAAAAGAAACATTGTCTCTTTTAAATCTATTATGCAGTCAGCAAGACCATCCCTAAAAGACGAGCCCTCCAGCTGTGTCTCCCCAGAGCGAGATCGGGCTCTCTGGCCAGTCTTCTCCTGTGTGCATGCAGCTGTTTTCTCTGCCCAAGAACAAACTCTATGTTGTTTTCTCTCTACAGAAATTGTTTCCCTCGAATGACCTTTGACCTCATCACTGGATGTTGTCTTCCCCATTTGGAAGGTTTTCCCTCCATCCATTTTTCATGAAGACTTTATGTGTCTCTGATCACCCTTTAAAAAAAAAAGGGATGAGACAAATGAATTCTTCATGTGCTTCTCCTCTACCTGTGTGCAATATATTTTAGAGCTTCTGGTGGGCATAGCAGGACTTTAATGCCTTTCTACATCAGGGAGAAAAGATGCGTGAATCTGAAAGAAATGTCATGCCAATGGTGTGCGTCCTCCTGAGTATATTGCTCTTTAAGTAACCTCTGTTCAAAACGTAAAGTCTTCGGGAGGAAAACAAAAATAAAAGCAAAATAAAACTTACAAGGAAAAATAAGTCTTTAAAATTATATACACTAAATAGATGCTTTTAGCTGTCTCTTCAGTAAGAATTAAGGGGAAAAAAGGACATAGCTAGTTCTGAAGAATAAATAAGAAGGTACCTATCTTTACCCATAATTTCAAAATGATTTTTGATATGGGTAGTAAGCACCCAGAATTAGGAAAGGACACAGTCTTCAATACCTTGTGTTGAGAAAACTGGCTTGCTACATGCAGAACATGATTTGAAGCTATCTCTCTCTCTCTCTCTCTCTCTCTCTCTCTCTCACACACACACACACACACACACACACACACACAATGGGTAGATGACTTACCTAAATAAAAGCTGAATCTATAACACTATCAGAAGAAAATGTAGGGGGAAGCTCCGTGACATTATTCTACACAACAGTTTCCTTGGATATTACTCCAAAGCATAGGAAAAGAATCCAAAAATAGACATTGAAATCACATCAAAGCAGGTGGGAAAAAGCAGGAATTCCACTTAGATTAGGCCCTCCATAAGCTCTGCATCTGCTCCTACCTCCTTCCCTACCTGTCCTTTCCTCCTCAGGAGGCCACATGGTTCCCACTGCATCACCATCTGCCTTGTTCTCAAGACCAAACTTTGGAAGTCCCACTTGATTCATTCCCAATTTTTAAGCCCCAGACTAAATACTTCAGTAAATTCTAGAAGCTCTATGTCCAAAATGCCTCCATCATGGTGGTTTCCCTGAACATCCTCCCTTCCCTCCTGTCCAAGCAATAATTCTCTCTCATTTGAACTGACTGTTGCCTGTTCACCAATCTACCCCAACTCACTTCTGCTCTTGTTCTTGCCTTCTCATTTCCTCTGTGCCCTGGCAGCAAGAGATCCCTTGAACATC
This sequence comes from Thryonomys swinderianus, assembly GCA_004025085.1. Lineage (NCBI taxonomy): Eukaryota > Metazoa > Chordata > Mammalia > Rodentia > Thryonomyidae > Thryonomys > Thryonomys swinderianus. The sequence goes on from PVIC010000435.1 coordinate 116,533, forward strand.
TTGTCCTCCTGTACAGATTTATCCTGTGTCTCTAGGCTTACCAGGCCCTGTATGTTTTGACCTTGTTTGTATCCCAGACTTCATGTCAAAAAACCCTGTCTAGCTCCTCACTATGACTCATTTACAACAGTTTACGTTCATCCACAAAGGAAGATTCTTTTCCTCTGCATAGAATGAATTTCCTCACATCTTTCCATGCCTAGCAGGGAGTCCTCCAGCTCTCAACCCAAACACAGCCAACTTAAAGTTTTTCTTTCTTTTCTGATCCCATAACTGAGGATCTCTAGAATCCCACTCCACTTCCTCCAGCATTATCTTGCCTTATTTGTTTGCTACAGGAGACTAACCACACTTGGTGTTATATTGCTTGTCTGCTTTATACATTTATTTGTTTTTCCTAACTCACCTATCAGGACAGCAGTTCTATTACAATTGTAATCTTGTCTTCTTGTTACCTTTGTCTCTCTTGAGTCTGACCAAGGTTATCTACAGGAGGAATTTAGCAAATGCTTTTTCCTTTCAGCACCATGAGTTAAACTCAGGACCTTGCACTTGCCAGGCAGGCACAGGGCCACTAAGCTATATCTCCAGCAGCAAATGCTTCTTTAATGAAAAGACAAATGCACAAATGGTGTTTTTGACTTCTTTTTAGAAACTGTATTTCATCATCACTAACCCATAGAAAGGGAGACAATGGAGAAGACTCTGAAGAAACACTTTATTCCACTTTTGAGAATCTTCAACATGCGTTAATAAATGAAGGATGCTGGGAAATACTAGCACAGAAATTTTAGACCTTGGCATGGTAGGCATTTGAGACAAGATTACTCTTTTTCCTGTGTATTGTAGGGTGTCTAGCAATATGCCCTGACTCTACCTACTTTTTGTCTGTAGCAGTCTTCACAGCAGTGACAGCTATGAATGTCTGCAGGCATCATCAGATGCTGCCCAGGTGTGGAGGGGCTTTGTCACCAGTAGAGAAGCACAGCCTTAGGACTTCCATCATTTGCCTTAGACCAGTGGCAGAATGTACAGCCAAAGAGTGTGTCCTCATCATTGATTCAACATGTGGTTGATTCAAGAGGTGGTACCTCCTCAGTTGAGAAGGTACCCTGCTGCTTAACCTGCTTATACAAGGCAAAACTACATATGCATCAGGTGAGGAACAATCTGCATGTTCACTTGCAGGACACAAGTAGACCAAGTGCAGCTAAAGGAAGTGTAGGCGGAAAGACTCTCCCATGGAACTTGCATGGAAAATTGCCATAGATTCCGTGCCCATGTCCATCATAGATGGAGGCCCACCTCTGGAAGGGAGCTAAGAACATACTGCCCAAGGGTGACCACAAATACATGACTGAATGGGCTCTCCAGGAGGGAGGGGAAAGAACCTTTGGAAAACTTCACACATGAGTTCTAGATCCATGGGGACTACTTCAGACTGAGTGAATTCTCCTGTGAAGACCTGTTCCCTACACAGAGTTAAACAGCCATAGTTGATAGTTGGTAATGGAGTAAGAACATGGACTGAAACCAGACCCAGGAGGTACAGGAACGTTTGAAAGTTAAAGGTTGAGCATGAACAGAAACTAAAGGTCTATAAGAATCTCCCATTTCTCCCCTAAACACAGGCAGTGGCAGCTGCTGATGGGGAATTTACAGCTACTGGTTCAATAAAGGAAATCACACAAACAACAAAAATCTAAGTTAAATTGAACTTCTGACTATACCAGCTCACTCTTTCACCAGTAGCCTGTGAAAGGGGTAGCACACCTACTTCTAGGTGTAATTTTAACTTACTTTAGCCTCTACCAGCCTATACATAATATCTAGCGCTGAATAAAATTATGAGACTCAAACTAAAAAAACGAAAAAACAATCCATTGTCAAGAATTAAAACAACCAATAGAATCAGATTCAGAGATGACTCCAATGCTGATTCTCTAAAACATGCATTGAAAAATAACTAAAGGTGTTTATTATATTAAAATATGGAGTAGAAAATTCGGGGAGAAAAAGCACAAACAACTGGACAACACATCAGAAATATAAAAACATAAGATATAATCAAATAGAACATTAGAAATATAAAATCATCTTAGGGATAATGAATTTCTTCCACAGGCCTAGTAGCAGAATTGAGGGACCTAATAGAATCATCTGAAGAAGGAAAAAGAAATTACACAAACTCAAACCAAGAGCAAAAAAATAAAAAGATCTGTAAACAAATGAATGTCTGCAAGAGCTATTGCATAAGCAGCAAATATAATAGTAACTACATAAAATACCTGTACGAAAATGGAGCCATAATCAATGGAAAGAGTAAGGAAAGCCATTAAAATAACTCAAAATACATTAAGGTGGACCAATCTAGGCTTCTTTGTCTACTATACTTCTTTCCAGAAATGTTGGATGTCCCTCACACACATGTGCAATGGTACAAAATAGTTACTTAGACCAATAGCTTCAGCCTGGCAGACAGATTCAGATCAAAGTTCAGATTCACCACTTACTGTACAAACATGGAGCAGATTCTTATTTCCATCTCTTATCTTAGTTTGAATCTGTGAAACAGGGATAAAGATAACCCTTACTGGAGTGACTGGCACATGATAAACAAATAAATATTGTCTATTTTCATTCTTGTTACCACAATTTTATTCTCTCAATTTTATACATACCTGAATGCTAACATTAGACTATACTATAGGAAACAAGAGAAAATGTCTTGTGTTTGTTCAGAACACACATTTTAGGATCAGACTAACAACCTCTATAATTTCTTGCATGTAAAATAACAAGAATAGTATACACTTTTGTCAAATTCACAATGTGAATAGAGTCAGGCACTATAGTTTTAATCAGTAAGTACTGAGGGAATAAAATCTATGAAAGTTAAAATTTAATATCAAACTGTAGATACCTAGAAGATGATTTGTTTATTATGTGTTAAATTCATGGAAAGAGCACATCATAAATTATCCCAACAGAGTGACTGATAATATCCTTAAATTTGTTGAACTCTGCTGTATTATTAGTTAGATTTCACTGGACAAAATGTTCAGATTGTTCTAGTTAGCATCAATACTGCAGAAGCCCTGGAATGAAGTAATACAAGACTATGAGTATGATGATCAGGTTTTTTTCCCTAGTGCAATACATCCCACATATATCTGGAAGATAACATAAGCCTCATCTTCTCTGCCCACTCGTGTCAAAGAAAGTACAGAAATATCACATTTTTTTCAAGAGCATTCTCCCCCCCCCCCAAAAAAAAATCTGTCTTTTTGGCCTCAACTGGTGATGACTGTGAATATCATTACAGTATCGCATCTGGAGAAAGAAGACATTCTCTTTATGCTTTAATTATAGAGCTGCCAACAAGCCAGTGCCACCCTCTTCTGCCACTGCATGGGTCATCTGCTCTGCTCAGAATGAGGGGTTTTCACAAACCTCAAGGAAAAATTTATTCATAACCTATTCATCACTGTTACGGAACCCTGGTGCGTTCCATGAGTTCAAGGTGCACTGAGTACCTTACTGGTGTTGACGGAGGATGCTACAGTCCTGGGCATTGGAACTCTATGTAAGAGGGGCCATATTTGAACGCACCATGCACGGTGACAGGCCATGTGCAGACAGAAGTCCCTCCTTGGTAGTCCACTGCCTTCCCTCCCTCAAGCTCACTCTTTTTTTCTTTCCTTTTTTGGGGGGTTGAGGGATTTGTACTAGTATAAGCTATGATTTAATTCTCATTTTTCCCATTCCCTTACCCACCTCACAACCTTCCACTCTCTAAAAACATAAGCTTTGTTTCCCTCTTTTATTATCATCACGTTTTTCCCTTACCCCTCATTAACTCATCCCTCCACCACATTTCCCTTTGAATATTTTCTATTGCACAATATCCATCATACATTCTAGAACTCATTAACATCTTCAGTCCTTCATGCCAGAGAACAGATACGATATTTACACAGCTGTGACCTATGTATTTCACTTATGAGCATGTCCTGCGTTCACTTTCTCAGTATTGGTTTCATGCGAATACATTAGCTTGAAAGGAATTCTGCTCTGGGTGCAGTGAAAGAGTTCAAGATATGATAAAAGCAAACCTAGTGCTGAACATTTGCCGTATCACAACAGGTAACCCTCTTAACTCCTTTTCCTCTTAGTTTCCTAAACTATTGCATGCAGAGATTAGTATCTGACTAATGGCATGGTTGCTGTAGAGGAAACCAAACATATAATACAAATCATTAAAATGAACCTGGTTTTCCTGATATGCCAGGCAGAATTGGAAAACTTCGCTTTATTTTACTTAATCCTCACAACAACGCTTGGAGGTAGTTCCTCCTATTATTATTATATATAACAGACAGAAAAGCAGACAACAGAAGTAGCTAAGTGACTCTCTGTTCACGCAAGAATTAAGATATAGACAGTTTGAATATGGGTCCTGGGCTCTGGAACACTCATGCCGCCTCTCTCACAACGGACAACCAGAAGATGTTAATGCATAACATTTTCTAAAAATGCAAATACAGTCTTACTTCTATTGCTAGCTCTCTAGTGGATAATCCACACGGAAGTGCTCTGCATTCTTAAAATATTCAACTCACACTGAAATGACTTAAAGAAGCAACTCCGAGGGATAGAGCACACAAAAATATTTTAACTATTTAGCCTTGCAAAAAAAAAAAAAAAAAGACACTGACCAATTCTGAAACCACACAGTGAAAATAATATAGGTTTGACAACAAAAATTGGGGCTGAAGACGATCCGACTATAGAATTTAAGCTTGACTGGAGAATCATGGGGTAGGGTCAGACGTCCTAACAAAACCAGAGTACGTAGGAACATGTTCCTGAAATGCAACAGATTCAACAGATGGAGGGAAGGAGTGGGACTTCGTTCGGTCTCTCACCAGGACCACTGCTGCTACCAGGAGGCTTGTGAGAGCAGCCCGAGAAGTGCCACCCTGGGATGACTTAAAGGTCCAGCTTCCAATCCATCAAAGAGGCCATAAGAGAAAAGATTTCTCAGAGTCTACGTGGCACAAGCTCTCTTTCCTTCCTCTGACCTTACATCCCCCTGTGTCTTATCAATCATGATAAATGTGCTCACAGAACCAAAATACAAACAGAAAACCACACAAATAAAATAGGATTATTACTTCTTTTGGTGGAGCTAATGGATTTGCCAAAGAGAATTATTTAATGCTAATGATAGAAAGAATTTTGGAGGTCACACTAATCAGCCGTCACAGAGAACAAACTGATTTGTTTTCAGACACACAGATACCTAGAGTCACAACTTCCGGTCCATGAATAGGAGGAAGCAAGGGGTTTCCAGACTCAGTGATTCAGTAATACAGACTTCCAGCAAATGCCTAATATGGCTCCGATCCTTCCCTGATGGCTGGGATGTCCATGGTGAACTGCATGTATGTCTCGTTCTTCAGAAACTCACTGTAGGGATGGGGGAAAAGGAGACAAACAAATAAATGTTCTATGACTAATATATTGCATCGGAAGTATGAACAAAGGGTAGTAGTCTCATGAGTCATAACACTGATGGATAGGAAGGAAATCTTTAGACAAACCTGCAACCATACTGCTCTCTTCTACTCCATATACAGAGATAAGATTCTACAATGCCTACCCTTGAGGGTCCCACAAACTAGCAGGGAAGATGAGACATCACACAGATGAGTACACTGCACCTGAGAAAATGACAATTGCCAGCAGACAGATTCAAACAGGGAGTTAAACATCCTAGGTTGGCGGAAGGCAGTGGGCTGGAGACATCTGATGGTCTGCCTGGAAGAGGAGGCCTCTGATCTGGTTCTGAAAGGCTCTGCGCAACTTCTGAGCATGAACTGAGCTCTAGTGTGCCAGGCATGGGAAGATCCCACAGGAAGCACATAGTAACACATTCAGTTTGATTTATTCCTGGCTCCTTGGTGTGCGTGGCGTGATTAAGTTCCTGAGCATAAACATATTCCTTTTAAAATCCATCTTCAAAGTAGACCAGAGTTCTGGGCCAATGGGGACGTGACATATCAAAAGAAACTTGCTGACACAAACTGTAGTACGGAGCTTGATCTATTCTAATATATGATTTTAATGTTTCTCATTTTGTAGCCTTGCCAGCCTCCATCTATCATCCGCTGTCACATTTAAGTTCCCTAAATTACTGCTTTTTAACTTTTGTCACTTATTCAGCCAAGAGATATATTCTAAAGCTTGCCCTACCCCCCCCAGCCCACCCCTGTGAGTATATCTTGATATTAACAGCAAGAGATGGAAAAAATAGGAATCTTTGCTCCACTCACTAAAAGGTAAGCTTTTTAAAAAAAGGAAATCAGAATATAATATTTTTCCGGTTTCATTTTCAAGCATTTATTTAACTTTGTCACACCTCAATGACTTAGGATATTATGATATATGTATGTATGTATGTGTGTATATATGTATGTATGTATATATACACACACAGTATATAAAAATATGTATATCTAAATATATATGAGACTGGTAAAAATTAGAAGATTGGTCTGTGTTGAGAGTTTTATTATAAGAAAGGAACAATTCCAGGTGAAGAGCCAAAGTAAGTATTTTCTTTTTCAAAATATAGTTGAAAAAGTGGCACATTTCTACACCTAACCATTGGGAAGAAAATAAGAACAAAATGAGCTCTGTTTTAACTTTGCCTTCCTCTGTTTCTTACTTGACCTCCAGTTGATCAACTTCAAAGGTGACGTACTGTTAGAAGTGACTTTCTTCCCTGGTTTGGCCTTTTTAATCAAGTGGAAATGTCTTCCAGTGGGTAAACTCTCAAGCTAACCACAGAATAATGTGAGATACACACACTCATTGTAGGATGGCCATATGCTCTTGCTTCCTTCAACACCAGTTCAAGTTTACAACTGTTTCCCCAGCATCCCATCTAGTTAATAGTCTTCTTCACAAAAATGTCCTGCATTGGTAAATAAATTATTTGGCTGTCCTACTCTATGGTGAAGTATACATGGTATACAAAAGTCAAGTGTAGCAGAAAGAACCCCTAGGAATCCAGAAGGAGACTCTGCAGACACTAGCAGAAAATAAAGCCAGTCTCACTACTTACCCAAATCTAAGAGGTTGACTTCTGCGTGAATCTCCTGATAAACCAACTTACCGACACAGGATCTGAGAAGGTGCTTGATAAATCTCTCAGTGCATTTCAGAAGGTAGTTCTTTGACAGCGTTATGGAGAATAACCCATTATTGCAGTAGCACACCTCAGTCAGTGACACTTGCCCAATGGGGAAATATGCTAAACTATCAACCCCTAGTTTCTGTACCTTTCTCTTTCATTAGAGACACTACTGGCTATTTGCCCATATTTTAAAAGAGAATTGAGCTGGGTGTGGTGGCTCACGCCTGTAATCCCAGCACTCGGGAGGCAGAGACAGGAGGGTTGCTGAGTTCATGGCGGCTTGCCTGGGCTCCATAGTGAACTCAGGGCCAGCCTGAACTACAAAGTGAGACCCTGTCTCAATAAATAAATAAATAAATAAATAAATAAATAAATAAATAAATAAATAAATAAATAAATAAATAAATAAATAAATAAATAAATAAATTTAAAAAAAGAGAATTGAGGACTTCGGAGTCCAGTGAAGGTGCAGTAGGAACACTGTCTCCTCACTGTTACAACTAAGAATCTCCAACAGATTGTATCATGAAATTATCTGATAACTGGAAAATTCATGAGGTCAGGAAAAGAGAGAATGGGAATTTAAACTATAATTGATAGAATTATGAGTGTTGTCATTCCTGCTCCTACGTTTCAGGCTTAGGTGTGAGAACATCCCAAATCTCAGCAGTGCTTAGCAGAAGTGGGCAGGAAAACCTCTAGGGGGAATTCTTTCTTATTAGACAATAGAGAAGAGGACCCCTGAAGATTTCTCTTCATACTCTCCCTGATCCCAGCACAAAC